>JANEHU010002392.1:0-103840 GCA_027563435.1 Nasonovia ribisnigri | reverse complement strand
CTTGACTCGAATACATTTTTTTTGAACTCATAATTACGAGTTCTCGGTTTAAATCGAGTATTTGACTTAAATCGAGTACTCGCCTTGAATCCAGTACTCGTCTTATAAAATAAATGTTAAAACTATAAATAACTGAAAGAACCCAAATATTTCCGGTATAAGAACACCAGGTGATACTTGGATGTTTAAATTGATAACAATAGTTATTACTTATTAGTCTCAAGTTTGGTATTGCTTTATTATTATGAAAACGACATTCCACATTTAACATTTACATTTTATACCGATTGGCAACCACTATCACCAAACAACACACATTATCGCCCAGCCGTTACTCGTAATTACTAATTATTATTCAGTTTTTGTCATTCGACTACTTTGAGTTTTGACTGTGATGTTACTGTTAAATTAATTGTTAAATATTTTTTAGGGTTTTACTTTATACTTATTTGTCTATGTCCTTTATGATAATAATTAATAAAAACAATTCTTATTTTAATATTGAATATTTTCTACACCTATTAAGTATTGAGTATTATTGGCTATTAGTTGATAGTTTAATACATAGTTATCCTTATTTTATTTCCCACTAAATAGTAAATAAATAATGTTGACCAATATACTATATAATAATTTAAAAAACAATTGCTGGGCAAGGTTTGTATGAAAGAAAATTGTAAGTTTCCGGAAAATCTATTTCTAGTACAGTTTAAAATACTCAAGCAATTCACACTACTCGACCCTTTTTTTAATACTCGACTTTCATCGAGTCCTCAACTTTTTTTGAGTATTCGAATTTTGAACTCGACTCAAAATAATTAAAACTAGACCCGACCCGACTCAAAATTAAAAATCAATACTCGTCGAACACTAGAATATTTTATGATTTAGATACACAGATATTTTCAAGAAAATTATCTGCTAAATAATTTTCAGTAAAAAGGGGGGGGGGGAGAGTTCTAATGTAAACAACTGAAGTTTGTATGGTCACAGGACACTCCCTAAGCAGTTCCAAAAATATAGGTTTATTTTCAACTTTGATCTGACCGGACTCCCTATGATTACTTAATACTAGTGACGCTCATGATGTTGAGTGTTTGGGGCTTTGCCTCCGTGGTTTATTTTATACGTTGATTTCATTTACAGCTCTAGCCCTTTTAAGTTGTAACTATTACGTCCCTGTAGTACGCCATTGGCGATACCGAGCGTTGAACTCAGTTTCATCAAAACATCATTGCCATCACTATAATTTCATCTCACAGACAGCTGCAATTATATCCAAGGTAAGTGCATTAAATAATATATTATACACACATAATAATAAACAGTGTAGTGGAATAATAATACGCACGCACGTAAAGAATAAAGAGAAGGGACCACTAAACATTCTCAACGACCCCGAACACTTAAAATAGGTACCCAGGTTCTAACAGACATACTACCTGGGGTAGCACAATTTTTTTTGATTAATATCTATTGACAATATATTTTTCCTTTGAAGATCGATTGATGTAAAAGAAAAGTATTTTTATTTTTAAGTCTTTATAGCTAATATTAATATAAAACATACTTACGTAAGTAATAAAATTAAAATGTCAAGTTATATTATAAAAGTTAGTGTTTCTCATTAAATTTCTAAAGAACTTCAAAATAAATGAACATTATACTAAAAGCGTGGACGCGTAGAATACCTAGAAGTGTGTTATTGCATTTCGTTGGACAGTTAAACGAAGACGCTGCTCTAAATGATCATCAGAAAGTGTAATATTTTTCATGTAAACAATTTCCATTTCACACAATCTGGTTGATCCGAAATATGTAGGAAGGTATGTAACTGTATCAAATAAAATTTTTATAATAATGAGTTCTAAAAGGGGAGGGGGTGGAATTTGTAATATTCCGAGATCAACCTTTTTGCAAAATTTGTAGAATCGTGAAGATTTTAAGTCACTTTAAATTGCGTCCCATTTTAAATTTTTTATGTAAATTGCAGCCCGTGTAAAATGTTATACGCACGTAAATATTGTTGCCCAGGTATGTTTTGTGTAAATTATGTAAATTGCAACCTAAATATTTTTATTCATACATAAATTACCTATGTCTAGAGATATTATATTAGAAAATAAAATATTTTTCTGACATGACTGGAAATATTATAATTGTATTAATTTATTTTAGTATGGTTATTGTTTAATGATGGTTTTGCTGTTTATGTTGTTTATAATTACAAAATGTATTATTAAAATTTAGTTATTATGTGTCTAGCACAAACTTATGACGATTCCCACACAAAATCTATACAAATAATTTTTATTGTTTGAAATTCATTAATTTTCTCTTGTTTATAATTTTCGTATTTTTTCTCATAATTTTTTTGTTACCCGAAATTTCAAACTAATAAATAATATATAATATTATCAATTTGAAATGTTTTTTTTTTTAAATATGTCTCAGGACGCAATATAAACGTATGTTTCAAAAATATTCGGGCCACAATTTATGCAGTACCTACCTATATGTCTGTGACTTTTTTACGGGGACGCAATTTACCTACTCAGGTTTTAATAACTATTTATGTACAGACATGATTTCGAAAATTGCATATTATGTATATAGACGATTCTACATGATTTTTTTTTATGCAACGTTGTCATTACATTTGTTTGGTCTAGTTACTCTCGTTATTATAAATTATATTATGTACAAATGTAGGTATACATAATATAAATGTATTATTAATTATTATATTATAATTTAAAAGTAAAAAGTACTAAAATTCACGAGAACCAGTGTCGTGTATACTATTACACATTATGTATAAAATTTAAAAAATCACATTAAAATCTTTAAAATATATTCCTAGTTATTCATTATAATTGATTTATTTTATTTTTTAGTTATTATATTATTGTTATGAACTTATGAAATAATATTAGGTATGGTGCTATAATGTTATACTTAAAAGAGATGTTTTTTGAATAAAACTGAATATAGAATAATAATACTAAACTAATTAACTTTTGAAAATTGATAATCATGCCGTCATACAAAAAAAAAAAAAAATAAAGTTTTAGTGTTAAATTAAAATTTATTAAATTTCCAATACAATCTGTTAGAAGTTTGTCTGTAAAAATTTGTTACGATTCAAAAATACATATCTAATAAGTCTAATCATAGGAAAACAATCATATAAGTCAACGTCAGAATATCATATTGGAGGATAAATCCAACTAAGCGTAAACTAAAATGTTTTTTTTACAAAAGTCTTCTAAACGGTAGAGTCGTCTATTGAGCACAAAACGATAATCATATCACGGAAGTTGTTACATTAATATTAAACGATATCATAATATTTTTTTAAACATTATCTTGTTCGTCGTACGCCATGTTTCTCAACGTTGCATTCGGTAACCACGTGGAATCGTATAGATACGTACAAGATATCAAATTTGAGGAAGAAATGGTCATCCGGTATATACGTAATACATTATAAATACGTTTATTAAAATCCACACGATTACACAATTTTGCGGATTCGTGTTGCGGCCGGTCGCCCCCGGTCGATGCCTTGTCGTGTCGGATGTGTCCTATTTATATAGGTACCTAATATTATATATTATATTATTTTCATCGATTAACACGAGTTACATACACCAGCTGTGACACTCCACGGCGTCTTTCGAAATAATCACAAATGCCGTCGTACGCGTAAGTCGTTCCTTATCATTAATTTATGACGGATCATAATTGACCCTCCTGTTGTACTCGCCGCTATTTGTACGCATTTTACCATGTATTCTTGCAATATGTACCCCCTTTTTACACGCTGTATTTTTACCCTCATGTTTGTATTCTACTACAATAGATTAAATAATTGAAACTTCAAAAAAAATTTACCAATCTATACTTTTTATAATTTTAAAACTGGCGAAAATGGTTTATTACTTTTTTTTTTAAATTCTATCATTTAAATTCAATTCAAAGTTGTAAAACAAATGTCTCATAATAATTTATTACATATTATATAATACGGTTTTATATCCTAATAAAACGTATTGATAAAAAAAAAAAAAAAAAAAAAAAAACTTATTGATCCGTTGGGTAGCTATTAGGTCTTAAACATCGGAGCAGCTATACAAATTTCTCAAATGTTTTGTTATCATTAAAGAATCATTCAATCATTTTATATATGTATTATAGTTAAGACCCGAAATCCGTCAAAACTATAGTTTTAACTAGCCGTTACTAGTTTTCACAACCCACTTTCGTCAAAACTGATTTTAACTAGTTAAAACTATAGAATTAACCAACACCCTCAACATTGGAAGAAGATTTAACTCGTTTTTTTTTAGTTAAAACTAGTTGAGTTTTTAAAATTATGCGGTTTAGGTATAGAATATGATAATGGAAACATTTTTAAAAAATTTAAAGTATCAATGGATATTATTTTTTTTGAACTACAATAAAGTAAGCAAATTTGACCTTGGAAAAAGTACCAGTTTTTCTATAGTTTTATATGTAATCCAGTACCCGTGTTAAATTTTGCGATTAGTTATATTGTACTAATTATAGATTTGTTTTACTCACAAATAACTAATAAGTGTACATATTATCATATTTCATACAAATAATTTTTATTAAGATTACATGAAATCTACCTATGGTAATTACGCCCTACAATAACATTATACTAGTACCTAATGGCTAGTAGGTACATGTATATATATTTAAACGATTTGAAACCTTATCAGTTACTTTGCCAATATGATGAATGTTACTGATTTTACAAATATGTGTGTTTGTATTTTTGTGTGAAGTAGTAGAAAAAACGCTTAGATTATCAATATTGACGGTGGTTTCTGATATCAAATTGGATCTGGTCTTGGTACTTTTAAGAGGTCAACAATGAAAATTCACAGTATTTATCAAAATAATCGGAAAAAAACCAAAAAAATTACGGAAACAGAGAAGTTGTATATTGTAAAACCAGTTTTAACAAATAACCCAAGAAATTTAAAATATTTACCAAATGTTTGTATTAGGTAGGTATCATTTTTTTTACATGATAAATATTTTTTATTTTTCTTAAGAGTTAAAATTAGTAAGTTATAGTTTTTATAAAATTCGTCAAAATTGATTAATTTGCAAGTTATTTTTTGTATATCTAAGATTTGAAAATGAAATACAAGATTTCTAATATGTTTGTCTACCTATAAAATAAAAAATTAACTGGAGAGCCATATTATATTTTATGAGCTTATAATAAATAGCTTGGTATAAATCAATAAAATTTAAAACCAAATTGAATATGTATTTAGTAGGACCAAATTTTTTTTTTGTTTTGTTCCAGGAATATAACTTGTTGTTATTGTAAGATATAACATTTTTATTTCTAGTAAGAAATGTGTTTTATTTTTATCAGTAATTATTTTTTTTTTATTGGATAGTTCCTATTTTAAACGAACACGTTAAAAAAAAAAAAAAATACAAGTATAAAACTGAACACTAAGTTGTTACACTTCATCAACTTTTTTGTATATATATATTTTTTATCTTTTGGTGGCCATTTTTGTTTAAAAATGTACAATCGAACCTCGAAGCTCATTTAAAACTTCAGGAATATTTAAAAAAAACTTTAAGGACTATATAAATTTCTAATTAATTTCACGCATTTAAACTTTGAACTATAAAGAACATATATTATCTATGAACTTACAAAGTTAGATTTAGATTTTTTCAAAATAAACATTTTAACATTTTGTTGATACCAATATTTTATAAAAGATAAAGATGCTAGACCATTATTAATAAATTGCCTGTAAGTACAAATCAAAAGTAAAAAATATCAATGATTTTTTAAACTACAGTAAATTATTTGATATATTTTATCGTATCGTATAAATATCATACATTTATAATGAATAATTTACATCGTTTAGTTGAGTCAGAAATCAGAATTAATATAATGATTTGGTTTTGTTACAAATTATAATGTATTTAAAATATAATATTATTTTAGAAACTGTTAATTACTGAATATGTTCAATTTGTTGTAATATGTTTTATGTTAGTTACCTACCTATAATTTTCTACATTTTAAACAAAATATAAAATTAATAAATGAGATTCTAAAAAGACTTTTTTCGTGTCAATATTATTTACATAATATGTTTATTCTTCCGTAACTATTGATGAATATAATTAATAATTACGCGATATTGATCTTAAATAGTTTAGACTAGTTTAGTTTAAATAGTTTGGATTCCTCGTCTTTTCTTCTTTAGAATCGGTTAATAACTTTTAGGTACCCAATCAAATTAAGACACACATTAATCAAAAATTATATTCAAAAATATTAAATTGTTGCTAACATTTGCATTCACCTACTATTTCAACAGTAACTTACGTTTCTTCAGATTGATAAATAGAAAATGATGTGAGTACCTCAGTAGTAAGTACTTATGTACGATTCAAAGCAAAGATATCAGTCAACTTTAAAATCCGTTTTTCGTTAGGAATCAAAATACCCTCCATCGATTTGGTTGGTATCACTTGATCGGTGTAATGGAGCGAAAATCGATAAATTTAGCAGTGAAATGATATGCTTTAAATATACGTGACATTCACACACATATACGCATACACATACTTTGACATGTTCGTTTGGTAATGAAAACAATAGTGTCCATTCTTATAGCCAAATATTCAGACACACTAATGAAAATTTAACAATCAAGTACGCACCAACTACCACGACCAGCACACATCATATTATTTCTTATTAAATCAAACATATTTATAATTAACGATTATTGTTATAACTTATAAAATAGGTAAGTACCTATTTGTTTACAATTCTTCAATATTTTTTTTTAATAGGTAAAATATACTTTTTTGATTAAATATCGAGATAGATTTCCATTGTATCATACACAACATAATTTTATTTTTGCATGATATTTATTAAACCAAATAGGTACCAAAGTTTTTTTGAGATGGCAATGTTCTGCTGGTTAGTTATATATTTTTATCATCATTATTGCGATAAACTAACGAAGTAAAGTAGAAATATATAAATGTTAAAGGTAAAATAAAATGGTTTTTGTAAAGGTGGTCTGATAAATTCTTATGGCAAGAATATTAGTTTTCAAAGCCAATTCAAGTACGAAATGTAGGTTTTACAGATTATTGGAATTGACTTTAGTTCCCCTATAATATGTGTCATTCTGTTTCCATACCTATTCTATCTAATACTTATAGTGTATTTTATTTTATTTGAAAAAATACCTTACTATAGTAATATTTAAATGTTACTTGTTTTCCGGTTTTTCCTTTTTTTTTAAAAAAATATTTCTCTTCAGTAGTTAGGCAGGTAATGCCTACCTAGTTTAAATCGAACGACTTTATTATAATAGTATGGACCAGGGGTTGGCAATTAAATTCTATGGCGGTCCAGAGTATTTAAAAAAAATATTTCGAAGGCCAGACAAAAATTAAACAATAGTTAATAATGTTTTTAAATTTTTGTTAAAAATACAATTTAAACTGTTTAAAGCAAATAATATGTATTATAAATATCTAAAACCAGCATTAAAAAAAATACTCTTGGGGGCTTAGTTATTTCCATTCCACGGGCCGTCTATTACCGAACCCTGGTATAGGCACTCATATTATATATTTTAGAATAATAAAGTCAAAATTGGCTCAATATTATGTTTGATTTAATGAGTATATAATTTTAAATAATAAGGTAATTCGCAGAATTTGAAATTTTGTATACAACTTATAAATATAAATATATTTTATTTGAAAACAGTTTATATTTCATATCAAAAGTATTGTACTGGTTTTAAATTAGTGTGTTTTGTATTATTATTGTTACTTATATATTTATTTTACGATTCCTGAAACTATACTTATCGTCACGGATATTTGTTGTTTGAAGTTTATATTATGTTGACAGAATTGAATATTCAAACAATTTTGTTACCTATTTATAGCAACTAATTAAAAGTACTAAACATAATAGGAAACTGGAAAAGTTCCACTATTAATTAATTCTATTATTATTTGATAAACTCAATGAAATTAAAAAAAATATATTTAGACTAGCTTTACATTATTTATTGGCATGTAATTTTCTAGTTTGTTTTATTTTCCGGAATATGTTTGATAACATTTTTAATTCTTGGTAATAAGGTTTGAAAATATAATAAAAAGTTAATCATAAGTTGTTATTTAGCAGTTGGAAAAAAATCGTTATGGCTTATGAAGTTTACTTTAATGAAAATAACTGATAAATAACGTATTTTTATTGTTTAGATAGCTTACTTTGGAAGGTAAGTACCTACTATGTAAAAAAAAAAAAATCATAATATATTATTCGTCTAGACTTGAGACATTTGAATTTGTCTATAAATTATTATTTTATATTCTCCCTAAAATTTTAATATAGTCTATAGAACTAAACTACCTAACCAATAGTGGAATGCCTCAAGTCTACGATTAACATTTTTTTGTTTAATAACAAAATAACAAAAATTATTGAAGATAATAAGTATATTACATTTTATTTTTATTTTACTATAGTAAACATCGTGGTTTTATTTTAAGTCAAAGAATAACATCATACTAAAATGATTGACTAAACCATTTTTTTTTTGATATTTATAAATATATAGTACGATTAAAAAACATCAGCCCTAGACAATTATTATTTATTATACTACAACAGTAAATAGTTAATACACAACTATTGATATTAATAATACAATTAAGTCAATAAAAATACATCTGATAATAATTAATTATAATTACAAATATACATATTTATATGAATTATATATTATAATTATAATTATTGCCTATAGTGTTTGTATTATTTAAATATATAGATACAGTTTTTTAATCATTTATACAAATATTGATATTAATTTACTAGTTATTACAGCATTGTATAATAATATTTTATGCATAGTTACTAACTCTCTCTTAAAAAGTATGATGCATTTGATAGAAGCCTGGATACCACTTATATATTTATTACCTGCCCATTGGAAGGTAACTTTATTAGTTACATCAACTAGACCCTTTTGAAATTCGTATAAAAATTATCGAACCTTTTTGACTTTGGAAAGCAACTAGAATGTGCCAATAGTTTCAATTTTAAACACTGATAACAAAATATTAAGCGATTTTATGCTAAACTTTTTTTTTAAATTCAAGTATAAACAACTCACGACCCTTGTATTATAATTTCAAGGCCATGACATGAAACTAAACATTTTATGAATGTTTAACTACAAAATAATTTCTCAAATATTCGTGGTGTTAAAGAATTTCATAAAAATTTTAACTTCAAACGTTTATATTTAAAAATAAAATGTTGAATATGTATTTTCAATATTTTTAATTTTTAAAAAATACAATTTATGATGAACCTTTTACTACATTTAAAAAAATTGACTATCATAAATTAAAAAAATAAAACATAAGAAAAGAGCCAAAATATTTTTAAAATTAATAAGTGTCTAAAAACAACTAATTTAAATTATATGGTAAATATTTTAAATATCTAGTTCGTTTACCTACTCAAATTATGACAAAAAAACCAAACTGATTAGGTGGTAAACTGGTTATTTTCGTGTTTTTTTTTATTAATTTTTCTAGTTATTTAGAAAAATATTTGGACATTTTTTTCTTTTGACCTTTTACCCTACACTACCAACTAAATTCAAATTTCTATCAGTACCATCTTAATTTTAAATGCTGAAGTATATTAACTGCCCCAAAAAGGTGATGACGAAAGTAAAAAACACCCATCGATATAATCAAAAATTAACGGGAATAAAGGAATAAAAAATAGCAACAAAAGCGTTGACAATAAATCGGTAATATGTACCAAGTAATTTTAATAATTCATCATTTTGATATAAGCTAAAAAATACATTTAATATTGTTATCATATATTGTAGCAGCTAATAATAATATTACTGATATGATTTGGAATTTCAATTTAGTAAATAATATATAATAAATATAATTATAATTATGATAAAAAAATACTAATAAATTAAGGCTTATAAAATCAAACCACTGAAACCAATGAATCTGGATTCAAACTTGCTAATTGCTACCCTCGACATTACAATTCTATGTTTAATCCTTCTCGACTACCAACCTAATCAGTTGAAAATCCATACCGAAACACGGTAACTTTAACAATGTTAGTAAGTAATTACATTTGTTGACGTATCCACAAACTGCAAGGTAAAAATATACTATTCATTTTCATTTAAATCAAAATACTGATCATTTAACTTAAAAGTATTAAAACTTTCAAATAATTTCGTTTAAAAGTGTTTAAGAATAAATACCAATTAATACCTATAAATACAAATACAAGCCTAGACGATTATTTTATTACCAATAATTTTTTGTTTCATTGAGATTTTAACTCAAACACTACTTATATAATATATTATAGTGTGTATATTGTATACTATTGTTTCTTATTAATATATTATATTTTTTCGTTACAGGTATTCAAAATATTAGTAAAACTCAATTTCAAAGTTGTTTTTG
Source organism: Nasonovia ribisnigri (assembly GCA_027563435.1). Taxonomy (NCBI): domain Eukaryota; kingdom Metazoa; phylum Arthropoda; class Insecta; order Hemiptera; family Aphididae; genus Nasonovia; species Nasonovia ribisnigri. The sequence goes on along the minus strand of JANEHU010002392.1, from coordinate 93,256 downwards.
TTTTACAAGAGTTTAAAGTTGTAAAAAATATTTATTTTATCAAACAATATGTTACTATTAATAGCACCAAAAGGGTTATTTTTAGTTTTTAAAAGTGTTATTGGTTATTAATAAACTGGTACCTGTAAGATACCTAGTCGATAATTACAATATAATTTATAGTTTTAAATGTATTACCCTATATTTTGACAAAAAGAAATCAATAGCAATATATTTTATGTGGAAGATTATGGAAACTGTAAAATGAAAAATAGGAATGATTGATATAGGAACAAAATCACTATACCTAAATCTAATATTATTAACTTGAGTTAGCAGAGTGAATTTTTTGAAAATTATTGTAGTGTTAATTAGCAATGCTTTTACTCAAGCCAATAATATCATGTTTATTATTAATTATTAATTTGTAGTGAAATAGTATTTCAAATACTCGGGAAGTATTGTGTTACAAAATAATTTTAAAAGTATTACGTCTTATTCTAAAATACTCTCCAATAGGTATCTACTGTAAGCAAGTTACCGGCGCGTGACAGATATGAGACAATACAATGTGGAACGTTTGTCGTTTAAGTCGGTCGATATAACAATACGTCGAGTGTACAAAACACATTTGACAGGATAGTAAGATAGCCATGTAAAAAAATACCAGTCGTTACTCGTTAGAAAGGGAGGTCCCTCTGCAACGTTTTCTAGTTTCATTTTTATATGTAGGTATAAGGATAGGACGTACACACTCAAAATATATATATATATTTATACGTATATATATATACTATATATTATATAGTGCAGCTGTGTATGTGTTCTACGGTTCTACCCAAATCAGTGACAAGTTTGTTCAATACTTTCAAATATATATAAGATATGTGTCCGGTTTTTTATTTTTTATTTTAATATAAATAATTGTGTACATACCGTCGTACGCTTTACACGTGATTTCCAACGGGCCGTTTTCCATGACGGGTGGCAATGTGGAATTCCAAACGACGTTTTTCTCGTTGTCTAAGATTTCCAGTCTGCTTGGTGGTACTATATTGAACAAATGGTTGAAAAGTGTTATCAAACAACGCATATTAAAATGTTTAATAAAAAAAAAAGAATTCTATTATCACCGGAAAATAGAATATTATACATTAATACATTATTTTGCTCTGGTTTTTATTATTTCGATGTTATCGGGTTTTTCGTACTGTACAACTCGCAACGAATTAATTTAATGATGTATGTGTCATGTATATTGTGAACGTTTGAAGAATTGTAAATAATATTACTCTATCGACTGTCATCTAGATACTTTTTATTTCTCTTGTCCACAATGTTACAATATTATATACAATATTAAATGGTTCCGTATAACGTATAATAATACTATGTAATATTGATTAATTTAGCACTAGGATGTTTATAGATTTGCATGTTATTTATCTATTGTTCCTTATCGATAGATATCTATTCTAGATAGAAATGTGTTAGGCGAATACAAGTGTTACATGTAGACGACATCATAAATATAAATAATATGTCAACAATAATTTCCGAAATATTTCTTCACGTTTTCAGTTTTAAAAAGAAGAGAGCATACTTATAACTTTATTATTTTTAAGTGCAAATTTAAGACTTTTTCGCAATCAAGAAGACGCCCACACACCCATAAATTGTTGTTAAAAAATGTTTCATGTGAAAAATAACCACTCAGGGAACAGTCATACATGATAAAAGAGACAATATTTTTTGTACCATAGGTTTATTATTTTTTTAATATCATAAATACAAAAAAAATGTGAAAATTATTTTAAAATGCTCTATTTTTGAGTTTTTCAAAGTTAAATATTTGTATTTGTATTTATGATATCAAACCAATAAAAATGCTACAAGAAAATATTTTCTTCTGTATTGTGTATAAATTTAGTTTCTTACTGAATTCGGAAATGTTGAATAGTTATTGTTCACGCAAAACCATTTTTTATATAATTTCGTAAGTCGTTATTCCAGCAATCTTGGTACTAACTTGAGTGTTACAGTGTTGTAAGCAGTTATTTTTAAATATAATTAGTTATTATTAGTAAACATTTTATGTAGGTAATACTTTTTACTAGGTATCAATTAGTAAATTATATCAACTCAGATGTAGGTATGGTTTGTATTTTTACTATACGTTTTCTAATTTTAAATATCAACAAACATGCGTATTGTAAATTAAAATCACAGATTGTTTGTTTTTCAAATAAAGTTAAAAAAAAAAAATAAAAATAATACTAGTAAAGCTTTGTTTGTTGGTTTCAACAGTTAAATTTAAATTATTTACATAATAGTGGTAAAAAGTTATTATTTATTGTAGTACTACATGGGAACATATTTTTGTTATATCTTATTAATCATTTTTAACAATATTTATTTTGATTATCTATTGATAAATTTAAATTTAAAATAACTATCAATATATGAACATATATTTTATTGATTAAAGCGTTATTGTTTAAGTTAAATTTAAATTATCATTTAGGTATCATTGTATTGAAATTGTATCACATAAAATGAATGTATTACATTTCAAACATGGGTTACTTAAAATTAGTTTTCATTCATAATATATTAGCACCAGTATCTGGCATATTATATTGTGTTAAAAAATAAGATTTTTTGCGGTGACCAAATAACGGTTTACAATCAAGATTGTTTTTCAACAAATCCAAATACTTTTAATTGAAATTTGGCGAACAAAGAATTTTTAGGTATGCATTCAATACAGTAAAATAGTATTTAAAATGTACTCAAATAATTTTTGGTAGATGGTATTTAATACTTAAAAATGTATTTAAATACTAATACTCAAATACTTTATCACTGCAGCATGGGACCACTCGTAAGTTAATTTGAATTAGTTTTCAAATATTTAATATTATATTTAGGATTAAAAATTTTCTCAAAGTTTTCTGGTTAAGACTCCTTAAAATATATTTAATGTCTATTTAATAATTTGTATGAACAGTTATTCATTAAATATTTTATTAATTAATTGTGACTTTTTATTACCAATTTTATTTGGAAATACACGATTTATGTAAATACAAGATTTTCGTTATTCCTTTTTTAAATTCAAATGACAATCCTAGTTATCTCTTATTTTATAGTTCAGTATTATATAAAATTATATATTGATTATTATTGTTATAAAATTATATAATATTATAGGTAATTTATAAGCACTGTGATGGGGATGTTAGGGATTCTTTTAAAGGTAACAATTCATTTTCTTAAAAAATATTTATGTTAATGCAAATATATATATTTTTTTAACGATTTAAGATCATTGCAAAACGTTACTTTTGAAAATAATATATATTCTACATTTTATATCGTTATAAATTTTAAGTTTTTACTTTTATTAAATGACATCATACTTTTTAGATTTACTTTTCAAAGTAAAAGCTGTTTCTGTATAATTTTTTGAACAAGTGTAAGATATAATACCTTTACAAATTAGTTATAATTTACAACTAGTTATAGTCACAACTTATAATTTAGAAGTATTTAAAGTTTAGTTGAGTGAGTTATCTTCGAATGAATCATAGTGTATAAGTCTTATGAAATCAGTGACGTACCTGGCTAAAATATAACCTTAAGTCATAATGATCTCGATCAAATATTTATTATATGAAATAAATAAATCACGTTCGTTTTATTTCATACATTTATAATTTATTTATTTATTTTTTAATTTAAATTAATTCATTTTTTTATACAAACGATACGAGATACGTATAAACGGTACATTGATAAGAGAATATAAGTTGTTTAACAAAATGTATTTCAATTACGGCATTCAGTGTATTTTAATTTTAACCCATTATTAACTAATTGACTCATAGTAAAACAACCCCAGAAATCTTAAATAAGTCCGTTTAGCTATATTTTGTTTTAGCCGGATTTACCTATGACAATTTATCGACCACTTGTATCGCTTTTTATTTATTTTTTGTTCTCGGTACCACTTTGATACTAATTTTAGTAGGTACTACTTACCTACCTCTACCTATAATTTTACGATTTATAAGTAACACAAAATATGTGCAAGAAGATTGTTTTTTGTCAAGTGTAATTTTTATAGTTAAAAGTTATTTTAAACTTTAAATTTTCCCTTTTATTTTATTTGTAATTATTGAAAAAATAATTGTATTGGCACATTTGTCGGTACAAGTTTAAAATTACATCATTAAAGTTATTGTTATAGTATAATAATTAACAGCGTTAACATTATAGTTGATAACAATTGTACCATGAGCGATTTATTACAAAAATTACATTATTTAGTTGTAATAATAAAATTATAATTTATAGATAATCGTAATTTTAGAACCCCACTAAACCATTATAATATTACATAGATAGGTAGGTACTTACGTAAATAATATAGATATTTATTAGGTTATAAATAACAAATTTGTTTAACTGAAATGTATATCAATTGCTGGCGTATTCTACATTTGGTTCTGAACACGTCACCATTCATAAGTATAGTCTTAACGCCACTAATATAAATATTATATGAAATATAGTTAACGCTTTCTTTGTTATCGATAATGTATAGATATTAAAATTGTCTTATCCTAGAGTTTTTCATAATTCAACGCGATGTAAATTACTAAAACATTTTGTTTAGCTTGGTAGTATTATGTGATTCCCCGAAGTATTTAATACATTCAAATTACACGTCATGCAACATAAAATTATAAATAATTATTATAGTATTTAATAAATAATAATAGTGTCGCAATCAAGGGAAGTGTTTTTATTGTCTGGCCGCTATATATTCACTATTCAGCGATGAGCAGTCAAAAATATAAAAGTCGATTTCCTGTTTTTAATGTACCTATACATAAAATATTTGTTTTATAATAATGCAATGCATATATATTGCGCAAGTACCTACCTATATAGTAATAACATACATATTATTTAAAATGATATTTTACTGAATGGTACTTAAATGTTTTCTTCTTCTCGTCTTTAATCATGTGACTGTTGAAACTGTTTGAACTATAACAATGATAATATGTTACTTTTAGAATTTCGGTAATATCCGTCATCAGCTGCAGCTCAGTTATTTGAGTGAATTTTTTCTCATAAAATTAATCAATTGGATTATTTCGTCATTTCGGCACATTAGTTGTATTAAAGTCTACGATAATAATATTCTGTGGACGCGAACCATGATTTGTACAAGCAAATAATAGTTTGTGTCGAATGTATACCACAGCAAGGTTCGACCTTTTCGATTGATAATGAAAAAATCGAGAAAGGTATTATTTTTTTTTATATGCATAAAATTTCTAATATTAAAATATTATACCTAATAACAAATTCAAAAGAGTATAACATTTTTTTGTTTCGTAATATGTATAATATGTAAACATAATATAATATAATATAATATTCTCCAGTCTACCGGATAATCCTTTCTTTGAAAAAAAAAAAACGTAGGTACCCATACAGTGCGGAGCTTTCAGGGATCGGTAATAGATCAGTTATACCTATGTACCAAAGTTGGTTAACTTGGTTACATACATTCGCAAAATACTTAACGATAAATAGAGAAAGGTCAAAAATCGTAAAAAACCAATATACAAAATTCAATATACAATATTATTAGTTCAACGGTATAGAAATAGCAGAAGTTATAATTTTTGTAAAACGCGAGAAATAAAACCGTACATGAACATAATAATATACGTTACGTGATAAAAATAGGTATGTGTAATAGGTATGAACCCAAGACCACGTTATCTCGATGGAGTATAACAGTTCAGTTAAGTTTAATCACTCAGTGTTTTAGTCTATTAAAATTATTTATTTAACTGCAGCTGTCGGCTGCGAATGCGGTAAACACTTACCTATAATATCGAGTAAAATAAAATTGTTGCGCGTCGGTGAATACTTAAAATCTTCTCGGCACCTGTACTGACCCCCATCAGATGTACGGACGTCCTCAATTATTAAAACAGCGAATCCTTTGTTTTCCGTGTAATAGATTCTATCTTCCATTGAGTGATCCGACCAATGTTTGCTTGTTGTGTGCTCCCGCTGGTCAATGCTGTTTAAAAAGTGTACAGATTGCATAATATTATTATCAATTCATTTGTCCAAAAATTAACATTTTCATTAAATGTGATGCTTTGTTTTGGCTTTTTTTTTAACGTCGATTGGTGTTTACATGAGTAAATTATTAATATTTAAATAAGGCTTACTTATTGATTTAATATTCATAACTTTAAATACTGTTCAATTTATATCCTCAGTATTTAAAATGGCTACCTTAATTTCCAGCCACCTATATAGCTACGCAGGGAGGTACATAAAAACACTGCGCACTGTTCCAAATTAATCTTAAGACGTCAATGGCTCTGATATGCAATGGATAATGACAAGCATATTCCTAACGTCTTATATAGTCATGCCTGCAGCCTTCGTATATATGATTGACGAGTATATATATTATATAGGGAACTACCTATTATGAAGAAAATCAAGAACATAACATGCGTATATAATATTGGGATTAGTCTGAAGAAATAATGTTTATAGAAGTTACACGCTGTACACGCTTCAGTTATTTATCTTTAACATTTGCGAACTTGTATTTTTATTATTTTCTGATTAGATGGATAAATTATTTAGGATGAACTCATTATTTGGAAATTGCGAATATTCTAATAAAAATTCTAATACATTGTAATATTTACGCAATGGTAGGTAATAAATAACGATAAATCACAACGTGGTTTTATTTAGTGCTCATGGGTCTGAAGTTATAAATTATAATATTATCACACACCCGCAAATATTACTGTACCTACCTATTTTAATACCTGGCTTTTATAACTAATTACATAGTTATAATTGAATTTTTCAAATTTATCGATATGCATTTTTTTTTTTTTTAAATAAATAATAAGGATACATATTTTACAATAGCTTACATTAAATTTAATTGTCCAATCCAGTTTTCTGGAGGAACAAGAATGCATTGACTACCTGTAGGATGTTAATTCCAAAGGGTTTCAAATATATCGTTGGAAGTTTTTTTTTTGTGTTTTTGTTTCACAGTAGGTATCACATTAGGTGAGTGTTTGTTTGTCGGAAAAATGTTTGTTTGTTTGTAGGGGGGGGGGGAGGAATGGTTAATTGAAACACGTTTGTATGTGTGGCAAGGATTTGTTGCTATAAATCCCGGGTGGTCACCCCTCCAGAAGCTACTAACACTGGACACACCAAGCTACAATTTTAGAATTTATATTGTATTAGAAGACCAATGCGTCCGTATTTTGAACTAAAAACTATATATTATTATATATAATATATATAAATTACTATCTTGACAGTTATTTTCTAGCAGGTGTCTACAAAATACTAAAAAAACTATTGTTATATTTTTTCACCAACAGTTTGGTTGTTTTTAAAATCAGACGTGGGCAAATCCCACCTGGTTACCCTTTCAAATTACGCCACTGGCATTGTCGTGTTGTGGTAAGTGGTAATTGTTGACGAATGGATGGACTTTTGAGAACGGGATGTTTTCAGTTCATTTTCATGAATATGATTCGCTCCTGCTTTAATTGTGCACACAATTATGCACGTAATATTTAGGTTCTTGGATGCATAGAGTAAATATAAGTATTTTAAGTCCATAAGTGTATGATATAGTGTACTGCTATGGGAATCTAATAAATATGACACTCGCGATAAGGAGCAAGCATTATGCAGTCTGCGTGGCGTAGGTATTGTTATATATTTTTGACAATTAAATTTACGAAGTGATTTTGGCGATAAATTAAATTGACTCTATGAACGAGAACTTATAATCACACGAAACCGTAGCCTAATAAATAAATGAAAGTTTGAAACAAACTTGTGTATTACACGTGGACATTTTCAGAGGTTTTTGATACATTATTGAGTATGCACTATAATAGTGTCCATCCAAATTTATGACGGATTGATACATTACCTATATCACATATTATTTATTTTAGTTATTTTGTTGTAATTATGATAATAGTATCCTTTGTAATATTAGTCATAGAGACTTAAAACTTTTAGTTTTTACAATATATTATCAATATTCAACGCTGATTCTATAGAATATAATACTCACTCAATTTTAGATTATGAGTAAAGCGATTAATGTATTGGTTTTAAAATTATGTGTGAATGAATAGGTATACACTTAATATTTTTACTGGGTTTATAAAAATCGTCCAACGAAGTTTTATGTATTAGTTAAAAATGCATAAAACTAACACGTAAAACTTAAAAATAGAATACGAGATGGAACACAAAAATAGTTTAGTATAAATGCACATACAATTTTTATGAGTAATTGATATTCAACAATTCTATTGTTTTGTGTTATCCAATAAAAATTACCCGTTGATACTTGAAACATTCCGATATTATTTAAAATAGTTTTTTTCTTCTATACATATCGATACAAATGTTCATGGTTGGTAAAAAAATATGACAATTTAAACTGTGATTCCACATAAGTTGCACTAGTTGCAATTAAAAAATATCGAAAATACAAATGCACTATATTTATTTATAAACGTTTGAAGTTGAAATTTTTATTACATTCGATATTTAAATGAAAAATAACGGTTTTAATTATTTTCTTGAAATTCAAATAGCATCGTTGGTCGGTACTTGAAACATTTCAATAACACGAATACTAATAATATTTACTATGCACAAATACATTTTAAAAATAATTAGATTAATTTTAAGTTATTTATACCACAAACCCTATTCCCACCATTCTACGGTACGTTGATATTGATTTATAAGTTAATAGTAAATTATTATAATAATATAATATAAGACGATTGGTTTTTATCAAAATCAGTTTAACATACCATATTATTAATAGAAAAATAAATGTCTAATAGCAATATAAAATTTTATATATTGTAATACAATTTTTGTATGCGTACAGTGTTTTACAATTGAATAGGTAAATATTACAACGACTTACTTAATTACCAAGTATACAAATACACTCAACACCTCAAAATCGAAGTCTTGAATTTTTCAAGTATACTTGTCGATATTTACTTTTTTTTCCAAATTACTGCCACCCTTTCCATTGTAAATTGTTAAGCAAATTATGATTTTTTATGACATTTAATGCGTCGTGTGAAACCGTTTGTCGGCGTGGCGACGCTCGCAACTCGCGCATGCGCGGAAAACACACAAAGCTTGAAAAACATCTAATGCGCCTTTCAAATAAAGAATAGCTTTTCTTAAAAAAATCTGAATATTTTATTTTTGATTATGCCATGTTTATTTTCCTTAATATGCCATCCTTTACATTTTCATGCATATTTTCTATACAAAATTATTTCGATGTTTCACACCTGCCCTGGGTCGAGGCAACGGCTCAGTTTTTTTTTTTTTAAAGTTAAGGACCTGCATATTTGAACTAGATGTTTTTAAATTATTGAGCTTTATGTACTTAATGTACTAAGGATAATATTCCGCGGTGATAAATTTTAAGAAATATGGGCAATGATTATTTGAGGATTATGGTAAGTACTCGATCAAATAATATTACATCTATTATATGTTTGATGTAAAACCAAAATTAAGCACTATTCTCTGTATGCATATATCCTTGTATATATTTATATACAATAATAATAATGCCCTATCATACTGAATTTATAAATTCATTGAATCTAGTCGAGTGCCTAACATCTGGAAGATGTACGCCCTTCCTGATTTTTTTTGAAATAATACAAGTATTTTAATAATAACTGCTTACCTATAGATTGGATAATCTTGTCCTCTATACCAAATAATTAAAATCGGCGATTCAGTTGAACTGTTGATAGTGTGGACGTGACATGGTAGTTCAGCCTTATCTCCCAAAACTGCATCAATATGTATAACATTATCTGTAATAATAAAATAACATGAAAGTATTAAATTCTATTTTATAAATATATTAATAAAATATAGGACTATAACTGTATTAGTACACTATATGTATCGTATTATTATTATTATAATATAGGTCAATGTGATTAAAACTTATTTTTTTTTATTAAAAATGTTGAAATTTGATAATAACAATTATAAATCTGTAAGTTTTTGGTTTCAAAATATGAAGATTTAATTGTTTAATTTTAATTTTAGTTACTTTTAGTAGGTATGCTAATATTCGTATACAAGGCACGTTAAAAAAAATCTTTCATTTGGTGATAAAAACGAGTAAAGGTTAGTAATTAAAAATTAAATAATTATTTCGATTATTTCGTTGACTAGCAGAAAGTACAAAAACATTTAGAAACTAGTGAGTATCACATACGTCACACAGTAAGTGTTTAAATTGGATAAACAAATTTAAAATTCCACCACAGATATCTGCTGCAGGCGTAGGTATTTTTTTTTTTTTGATGAAAGAATGTAGAAACTGGTGTTCCGTTATGACAAGTGTCTAAATAATGGTGCAAAGTATTATTAAAAAATAATTTAATATTAAATTTGTGCTTTATGTTCAAACATTTTTTTAAATATAATAATATATGGAACACTTTTATTTTTACTTATATTGTATATATGAATATTGTAAATTTATTAAGTACAAAAAAAAAAAAAAACATGATGAGAATAAAATGTATTAAATAGTCTGTCAATTATATTTGTCAGCTATTGAATAATTGAAAATTATCTCATCTTCGAATTTGGATAACTGCATCATCATCAAAGAACGGTAACACTTTGAGCGCAATAACGTCAATTACAAATCCCTATCCAATAAATTAACTGTATACACCATTAACCACAAACCATACCTTAATGCAATCAATATCTAATACAGCAACACAGTCAAACTTGGCCAGATCGACGTTTAAGGGACTGAAAAAAAATTCGAATCATTCGAGAAATGAAGTCGTTAGCTAGTGGTAAACTTGTTAGATGAACCACGTATCAGTGGCAATATGTAATATTAATTAACAATTTAATGATTTTTTTTTTTATATTATTATTTTATATAAGACTTCGACACTTAAGTTCATTAGCCTGTTACTGTGAAGGAGGGTACGGTAGATATTGTGTATGTGTCGCAAAGATTTGTCAATGAGAAACCGGGTGGTCACCCATCTGGGAATTAGTTCCACCGACCGATGTTACTCTCAGATCATGTTACGTGATTGATTGCAACCACCAAGCTACGCCAAGTCACAATTTAATGACTTTATATTCGATAGAATATGAATAACCAGTTTATCACCGGATTCAATAAAATTTGAAAGTTTAGATATTCACAAAATATTAGTTTTTTTTTGTAAATGCTTACACGATATTTATATTGTATAATACAAAATTTTAGGAACCTTGAAAAAAGTTTGAGGTATCGACTATTTTGAGTTAACCAAATGTAATCAATACACAAATAAAATGCATGTGGGTTCCCTTAAGGCTTAGATATTGGGATACTCAGAAATTAAAAAGCCTTAATGATCAACGAAGCCTCATCGCCTTAGTTGTCTACAAAAATAAACTTAAAATCAAAGATACCTATTTTACATTGTTAAAATTAGAACAATGAAGGCATGACCAATTAGAAAAATAATTACTTTTCAAATAAAGTTGGAATTGTGAAACTGAACAATAAAAAACGGAAATCTCCTTGATATTAAAAGAAGTGATGAAGTAAGTAATTACCACTTGAATGAGTATACTACGCATCATCATCACACACGCTTATCTAATAAGAAAATTCAGTTTGAGACGTATGTAAAGAAAATCTTTCACATAGTTATCAACTGCCATAAAAACATCGACTCGTGTAATTTATTCAATAATTTATTATCATAAATACAACAAGTGTTTGACGAATAAAATATCGTAGCAATTCATAAATAAATGTCTTCACAAAGTAAAATCGATTTAAAACATGTAAAGACTGTGGATAATATTGGCATTAAACTTAAAACTAATATATTTGCGAAAATAGACTGATAACCATCAATGTTAAAGCCTTAACAATGTATCATACAATTTATTATATACCGATATAATACATTTATATATATATTTATAATTTATACATAATATATGTATATATATATACGAACATTTGAAATTTAATTGACTAACTGGTAGTGATCGTCTGATGTATGTATATTTTAAAATGCACAAGCCAATGTCTTTTGTAATTTATCAAATTAGTTGGGTTCATTCATAACTTTTTTAATTAAATAAAAAAAAATAATAATCTCACGGGTAGAAATATATACCTATCGTTTCCTATGTTGCATAATTGAAATATTGAATATAAAACTGTATAGGTCAACTAAAGTCCATAACAATAATATTCGACGGACGAATACTGAATGTGTATAAATACTTAGCTATTAATCTAAAATCTGTATAGCGTAACCTAAATTTTAGTCTGACTAGTTGATGATATTTTTTAATCATTAATTATTATAATACTTGTATTAAAATATGACCTGAAATTCTTTGAATCAGTGGCAGATTAAAGTGAGGATGGAGAGGCTTGGGCCATGGTCCAGTTAGCTGTGTTAGTGCATAATGTTGTGACATAAGACTTATGATGAGTAACAGTATAAAATAAAAATAAATATATATTTTATAAACGAATTTATAGGTTTATAACTTACGTTTTTTTAAATAATTTTCATTTTGATACGTTATAAATAATTACTTTATACTTTATGTCATTTAGTCAACCAAAAACGTGTAACATATCTCATCTAATGGCCAATTAGACCGACGTTACATTACATCATTAATGGTATAAACATCGATTAAACTAATAACTAATGTGAGCGTTATTTCATAAATAATATATATTTAATAATGTTTTGTACAATGTTGCACGCCCCTCCCCCAAACCTAATCCATTGATCTGTCCATGGCCTCAAGTTAAATACTGTCGAGTATTAATTTAATCGTTATTATGAAGTTAGTTTGATGGAAGTATAATAATATACAATATTTTATAACTTTTATTTAATATACATTATTAGTTATTACCAATAGAATGATTTTTAAGTGTATCAATATTTCACATAATTTAAAGTATAAAAATGTTGTTATCAATGAATTACCTGATATAATGTTATATCAATTATTATAATTAAAAAAACATTTTGTAATATGTATCATATAACGTGTAAGTTATATCTTCTTTCATTAATTCTTACATTTTATGGTATGTAATTATTTTTGTTGCATGAGATATGTAAACAATTCATTTATCCAGGCATATAAAATTCTTTTTTATCGTTTTAATATTAGATGATCAATATAATAACAATTAATATTGTTTTAAATAATAATAAGTACGGCGGTAATTTTAAATGAATAAAAATATTGTGTCATCAAGTCGAATACTCTTTAACAGAAAATTTGTATTGTCACACAGTTTAGATATTCTATGGCTTATATTACAGCTATTTTGATGTTTGAACAAGAAACCACAAGTGTAGACAGTGCAGTAATATTCCATGATGCATTATCCTTAGTTTCTCATCTAATAGTGAGTATTTTATGAACTTATTTATACTGTATACATTTTGACTTGTAAAAAATATAGTACCTATTTTTATAACAGAGACCTAAAATGAAAAATAATATACAAAAAAAAATAAATAAATAATAGTATCGGTGAATCTTCTACAAAAGTCTTTAAACTAGGCGGGAAGAAACACTTCATGACCAACCATTATCAAAACTGTTATTAACTCATAAAATATATTAATTAACAATTTGTTCCTATAATTTAATGTTTAATTATTTAAAATCACTTATTTGTTTTTAAATTTAATATTGATTTATAAATATTATAAACACTTTGTTTAATAGCTATGATATAATGTCACAAACAATAATATATTGATGATGTCAATATTATATTAGATTGACACATTGCTTCAAATTACCAAAAAATAAATATTTTCTTATTGTATCGATATAGTACCTAAATTATTTTCAAAGAATTAAAGAATTTAGATTTAGAAAAAAATAGTTATCAATAATATGTGTCAATACTCAATAAATTTATAATTTCCGTGTGCAAAGGTTGAAAATAACTTACAAAATTATTACAGAATTGTATTTGTTTACAATTAATATTACACTACAATAGTTTCTTATGAGTAAGGTAAACTCAATATGAACTGTTGACCTTTTTTCGTTGGTAATATCATTGGGCTCATTTGTTCGACTCTCATAATATTATAATAATTATTGTTTATAACTGTTAAATTATGATTACACGGCGTATTAGATAGGCAATTTAGCTACATATCTCTACCTCACCACTATCTTCACTCCATTTTCCATCATAAACATATTCACATAATATAATTTTAATATACTAGTCGTATAAAAAAAATAAATATAAAGTATAACATCTTCGTCAGTCATCTGTTATATATTAATTTATTTATAGAATAATTTTAAATTAATAACGACAACCGTATAATAATATGAATAGATTTGTGGCATAGATTAATATTAATCTAAATGTTCCAAACATAATATTTGCGTTGTGTTTAAAAAAAATATAAATATATTACGTTATGCCGAAAACTTTTCATTCTGCAATTCAAATTTTTAATTTATAAAAATATAACTAAAGCCATCAGAAGAAAAATCATTATTTTTCGTTAAAGAATTCAGTTTTAACTTTCTAAAATATCGTAACAAGACAATTATCTAATGCTCCTCCATGTGTCTCAAACCATACAATTCATTCTGGTCTCAAATTGATAGCCATGCATAAAGAAGCTAAACTACTTTACAAACGCTTCTACAATCGTCTAATCTCCTACCCTAATCCACTTGTCAAAAATGTCGCAGTCCCCACAATTTCCGGTAATCCTCCAAGACGTCTCAAATGTAAATGGTGCCGCGATCTGCTTAATGCATTATAATTAATGCCAATTACAAATTAAATATATTATTGGTTTTTTTAAAATGTTTAGTTTCCTTTCTGAATTGCATATAATATGTATGTCTTAGCTATAGCCTATATATCGTATATTTCTTGAAATAAAAAAAAAAATTTTCAATTTTGGGAAAGTTTGAACTTTAAATTTTTATAAAAAAACTGTGCTTAAATATTTTTTTGAAATTTTTTAATTGTTATCAGAACTACTTAGGAATAAACTAGTATTAAAATTGTCAAGCTTTATTACCGAGAAACATGTAAACCAATCAACGTAACACTCCAACATTAATATGTTAATAAATAACTTTAAAAATCGGAAATTTTTTTATAACTCTAAACTACAACTATAAATATTTTTGAAAATTTCAAGTCTATAGGGTTATTTTCTAATTATTTCTTAATTAAAACATAAAAAAGAAGTCAAAAGTTGGTGTTGTCAGTAATAGGTATTGTCTAAATATTCTCGTTTTCCAGTCGTTTTTTTGTTAGTAAGAAAGTGCTTAGAATTTAATTTGACCACTCATAGAACTAATTAGGTCAAGTTTGTTACCAACGACCATCCTGGACGCTGAAGATTGAAACGCATTTTCTGTAAATTGTGTGACGTCGAACACACACACAAAAAATCATTAACTTACATCATTGTAAAACTAATACTTTCGTCGCTCTACAACGAGTATAGTATAGTATAGTATAGTATAGATAAGTATAGATAAATACTCTAGTTTATAATAATTGGAAATGATGATAATATGTATTCAAAACTATTAAAATAGATAGAACACAAATATCTCAATTTATTATGATAACTTTATTATTAAAATATTTGAACAAATCAAAAAAAATTAAATATCCTCAAGCAAGAATAAATTACAGTGTCAGTGCGTTTACGCGGACGACAGACAAATTAAGGGGAATATTACAGTATTACAGTCTTATATAATGCTTAACTAGGTATATAAAAATGTTTTGTTTATATTGAAATAATATGAATACATATTCATAATTATTCTATTTATTTTTATTTACAACCCTTGATCAGTTAGTATTCTGGGTCAAATCAATGGGTTTTCAATTAAATATCATAGTATAAAATATAAATGCGTGTGTACGCTTTTCTCATTTATATTTTTTAATTTTTTTTCAAAGGTACCTACATCATATCTATTTTTCCAATGGGCACCATTTCATATTTCTCTTTATGCCTTCAACTTCCTCTCCAAGTTCCAACGTTCCACTCTCTTGTCGAATACAAAATTCTCAAGGACTCTTCTACGATATTATTTTTTTTTAGCGCAAAATTCATAAGAAATGTTAATTAATATTGTATGTATGGGCTGTTATTTAGCTTTTGTATCTGGGCTCTCACCTGTTCGATAAATGTACAATAAATACATAAGTACTATAATATATTATCAACAATAATAAAAAGTAATAAATAATTAGTAATAAGTAAATATTAATTAGGTATGTGAGTAAATAATAATTAAAAACAAAAAAGAGGATACGAAAAAATGTTATTAAGGATTTTAGTTTTTATTTGGACTCAATGATATTATCGTAATTTTGAACTACATATTATAATGATGAATATATATTTGAGTTCTGAGTACTATAGTTATTCACATGCCATAATAGAAAACAGTTTTTTATCACTCATTCCTATCACACAATTAATAGGGCCTACGTATAAAATACAAAATTGTGCACAAAACACAATCAAAATAATATTATTTTTACGTAAAAAATAAGAAATTGGTAATTTTACACACATTATAGTGCCCAGTCATTTTTTTCAATGTCTCATTTTATTGCTGCAAAAGTACAGAAATTTAATCTTCTCGTAGATAATTGTCTGAAATTTGAGCATAATGACGAAATTGCAGTGTACCTTAATTATTATTTATATGATAAGTTGATAAATTAATAAAATAAAAATAATAAATGTAACTGATTTATATGAAGTGTATTACACTTTTAAAAATCAAACGTTACAAAAATTGTTGAAAGCTGTTTTATACGAGAAGTTGTAATATAATATGTCAACACCTATTATTATAATGATGTGGAGTTACATTATCAAGTTTATAAAAATATGTGTTCTTCATGTTAACCCTTAACAAAATTGTACAGGCGATTTAGGCTTCATACTATGCATGTTTATTAATACATATTAATTGTATTTAAATTATTTCATTTGTATTTTTCGTTGCTTGGCGACCAGAGTAGCTTAGTGCACATACACTTTTAAACACGAAACGCCCCTTAAAGGAACAGGACACTCGAAGTCTAATAGAGATTAACGAGACAATTTTATCGTACCACCTTCAACGAGGTTACATTTAAAAAAAAAGATTTAAATTATTCCTGATGATCTAAATATTGTGTCAATGCCTCCATATAGTGGTTTTAATTATAAGTAGGTACTCAATTCTCACAAAATAAGGGGCTTTTGATCAAATTTAAATTGGTTAGAAACATTTTTTATATAATAATGAATATTATAACTGTTGTAAAAATATAACTACTTTGCTGCCATGGAGTATAATAAAAAAAAAACTATACATACACATATGTTTAACTATACCTAACTAAGTTAATGCATACGTGGTTAATATTTGAATTTAATTTTTAATATTACCTAATGAAATAGATTAAAACTACCTATCAAAATATTTTGTATGGTTTTTATGTTAAAATAGTGCCATGAAACTTTTTTTTAAATAAAGTAATATATTGAACTTAGTTGTACATTATAAATAAGTATTTGACCTTTACATTATGATAGTGAAAACAGTATTTATTAAACTTTCCAAACAATCGTTAACGATGCGTAAAATTATGAAACAAGTTTTTTATTTAGGGTATGAAAATTCTTAACTTATAAAAATAATAATTTGTACCTATATTGAACCTTTAAAAATATAATACGTGGAAGGTATAAGATTTTCGTATACTTTGCAGAAAATATGCCAAATAACACCTTAGTTTTTATTTACTATTATACCATACTATTGTACTATGTGTACATAATATAAACGTGTATAATACCTATAAGTGTAATCAATTACAACACAATTGAACATCACTATAATAGCAATAATACAATCAATAATCATTTTAGCGTACAACATTCATAATTCATAAAACTATAAAGCATTGGTATTATAATTTTGTCAAATATAAAATACTTTTATTTTATTATTAATTGTACTATCATAAGCGTAAATTAAATACTGACTATCGTAATATACTAATAATTTTGTACGATATTTGGAATACTGGGTATTTATAATTATTATGCCGTTTAAGCGTTTTTAAATATTACAATATGATAATAATAATATTAAAATACACCAATTTAAAATAATAAAAACAACAGATAACCATAGACAGATCATTAGGTACTTTTAATAGAAATTATACAGATAAATATATATATATATATTTTTTTTTTATAATTACGTTAGTTATGATATTATAAAATAATACGAGACGAGTAAAATATTCTTATCCCTCTCGTTACTTCATTAAAATGTTTAATAAATAAATATATCTCATATAATATGTACAAATAAATGCACCACAGTTTACAACTGTCAAGTTATTTTTAACATGAATTATAATATAGGTACCTATACAAATCCAAATTGTTTTATAACGGAACAGGGGAAATGGTTATTAGTGAGGAACGTTATGTAAATATTATAAATGAATAAACAAGACTACTAGGTGTATTATATAAAGTATACATAATGAGTTAAAATAGAACATAGTATTTCAGGAGTTAGGACATAATATTATGTACCTACCCCGCAGTGGTTTCTAGCAAATTGTAATAATTGAATACAAAATTTGGGCATTTCCATGCATTTAGATTTAATCATACCGCGTGTGGGATTTAGTGTAGACAAGATGTATAAATAATATAATATGCTCAAGTGTACATAACGCGTTTATAGTTACAACTATGATTTTATCGTAGAATGTCTGTGCATGTTACAATGCAAGGAGGCAGTCTTGTAAAAGATGCTGTTTTAAGAGCACCTATTCAAGTTCAGATACAGATAATTATTTTGAAAATTATTTGAAACGCGTATTTGAATACTCGGTCAAAACATACTCGAGTATAAATACAAATAATTAAAACTGGTATTTGTTGATACTTTCAAGTAGGTACTTTTATCTTAAAAATCAAGTACCCATTGAACTGATTTTAATATCTAACGTTAGTTTTATAGACAACTTTACACTATATAATTTTGTGAAATTATTAAATACTTATTAGTATTTTTTTTGTTGGAGTATTTGAGTTTTAGGTTGTGAATAATTATTCAAAAATACATTAATATCATTTTCAATTTTATGTGATTAAAATCAAAATAGAAAATAAATTAAACTAATATAATAATGAGTATTTGAAGATTAGCATTTGATTTTAATAAAGATACTTCGAGAATTAATTTAAAATACTTTGTCCAAGTATTTTTTCTAAAGTATTAGAATACTTTTACTCAAATACTTTACAAGGCTACAAGTAGGTACGTACATAATACACTACCTACATTATTGAATCAAACTAAAAATATTAGGTAGTTTAATAAATTATAATTGTCTTTAATGGTATATTTCTATGTATTATATGTAATATGTAAACATATTATATTATGTGTACAAAACCAATTATATTACAACTATTATTATTCAGTACAAATCTAATGTTAAGTTATTTGAAGTTATGTTAAGTTATCTCTCCATGAAATTAAGTGACTATAAATATTAGCGCACAGTGGATAGAATCAAAACACAGAAGTAATATAAACATTACACGTATCAACATAGTTTTGCCATAAAGCCAATCCCTGCAGTTCCACAACTTAAAAGCAATGCAAGCTAGCCTTAACTCTTTACTCTAAACCTGATAAATCGTTGTGCTAAATAGAGTCATGGCTCTTCAGAATCGAATTTAGTTTTCGTATTTGTGCAGAAATAAACCACATCAAACAGACAACACAAGAATTTGTACAACAATACAATATTTGCAGGTAATAGATATACCAAAAGACTGTTTTATTCAATTTTTAAACTTATTTTTAATGCAGTTTATTGTAAAATATTATTATATACCATTTACGGTTTATATAAATACACAGGTAGTTACCATAATGTATGATATGTGTTCTATGTCTACATAAAAAAAAAATAAAATTATATAGGCGTGCGTCGTGTTAAATAATAAGTAGGTACTTAGGTAGGTATCCATATTATTAATGTCAAACACTTATTAAAAAAAAGTGAATATAATATTACAATATTATAGCAATAAACAGAGAAGAATATTGCAAAATTCGTTTTTATGTACCTATAATATCGGTCAATTCGTAATATACCTGCGTTTAAATCGATAAAGGACGGTGGATCTTGTGTTGCGAAATATTTTTGTTTGTCGTTGGTATAATAAAATAAATTGCACAGGTATGTTTTATGTGTATAAGGATATATAAATAATAAGCATGAATATTGAATTTTGTATATTTTACCTTTTGTGTTTGTTAAACATTGGAATACGATGGCTTACGTGACCGTCTGTCGCTTTTCGGATACGCTCCAGATGCTTAGTCAACACTCAGCAGGATTACCTTTCCGAACCAACTGTCAAGCGGGGAGGCCTTTCTTTAGGTTAAAGTGGATTCGAATTAATATAGAGCCCCCAGATCATGTATCTATTGAAATTGGAAAATTTTTTTTTATCATTGTAACAACAACATTATATTTAGGATAAAAATACCAGATCTCTTTATGGGAAAATAATTCAAAGCATATCTGTTGAAACGTAAACTTAAAATAGAACTGAAATTAATAAAGACGATTATAAAAACGTAATAACTTAGGATAAACAATTTAAAACAATGTATTTAATAGTTATAATATAATGTTGTATAATACCTATATACTATTTGAACATAGAAATATTAATTATTATCTTCTGATTAATTATTTCTTTAACATTCCAATTTAAAAATTAAAACGATAACACATATTCTTAATAGTTAATTATGTTCTTCTTTCAAATGTATTTCAAATTTTAAGAATATTTTTTTTCAAGTTTTAAAATGATACAGTCCTAAAGGTTTTAAATTGCATATACAATGGTATATGTATTTATATTTATATAGTTACCTATATTATTATCCAAGTGATTATTACTTATTTTGATACCTTTTAAATGCATTTTTTTAAAAAATAAATTAACTTATTAATTGAAGATAAGTAAAGTTAAGAGTAATTGTTAACTTAATTTATACTTAATTGATGTAATAAAAATGTCTATTAACTTAACTTTTGATTTAATTGAAAAAAAACTTAAAATAACTTAACTAAACTAAAAAATATTGTGAACTTGCCCAGCCTTGTTTTTTTTTATTATATTACGTATGATAAACAAGTATCGTGAAAATAATTCAAATTCAGAAAATAAGGACAATACACTAATAATGTTTATGTAGTCGAAAAATGGAAAAAAAAGAACCGTATAAAATAAGATATTCATAGTCTAGATTGGTTTATTAAAAGTGATAGGTATCTAAATTCCATTAACCGAGAACTTTTTCAAAAACTTTTTCTTACAAAGTTCTTATTTAAGTTCCTATTTTATTATTTTGGTTTTAGGCCAATTTTGTATTCAAATTAAAAACTAATTTCGATATTTTGTATTAAATTGACTAAAGCGTCATAAATTAGATATCTAAAATATTAATACCTCATTAAACAAAATCAATTATTTTCCTTTGATGTATCAAGTTTAATACAGCTTAAGAGGATATTAAATTGTTAACTTTTTAGAATCGCACAATACATAGTATTTCTAGAAGAAAAACTAAAAAAAACAAAATAATTCAAACGTATATCTACCTAGCTTAAAATAAGACTAAATTTTCTGAAAATTTGATTGTGTATAAAAATTATTGTGAAAAGTTTTTAAGTTTCTACGAATAATATTCTTTAAATAATAACAAAATAACAAAAATATTCAAGAATAAGTCGTCATTATACGTTTGATATTTAATGGTATCAACAGTTGAATTTAAATTAAGGTTTTAAAATTACAAATTTTGTGAATTTTATTTTACAAAATAATTTAAGACATTCAAAATAAAATTAAACGTTAATAAAAAAAATTATGACCATGTACATTTCTATAATTTTCAATTAAAATAAGAACAACTTATGATGCATCTTGTTTTACGTTTATTAAAAAATCCATTCCTCTACAGTTTTTTTAAAATGTTTTCAACAAAAAAAATAAAAACCAATTTGTCAAAAACTGGTTTTGCTTAAAAGTTGCTGTTTTTTTTTGTTTTCACTATGTTATGTGAAAAGTACTGGAGACTTTTACTTTTGAGTAAAGTACCCCCCCCCCCCCCGTAAAGTACCAACATGATTCAATTTTTTACCAAAACCCACTCTCAGAGTTCAAGATTGAACTATTTTTACTGCTCTGAAAGTGTATGATGAACATACACAAAAAAAAATAAATTTTTTAGAACATTGGTTTTAGGATATTATAATTACCTACTCCAACCAGAATCTAAAATGTATAAATCTTTATCATTGAAAAATAAAATAAATACATATAAAAAGTGTTATCACCTAATTTTTTTTATACTATTTCTAAGATAGTTCTTTATTCTATTTAATACTGAGAAAGATTATCTCTCGGGAGAACCTACATGTATAATAATTACGTACCCATGTATAATAAGTAGGTATATATAGATAGGTACTATGTAGAATATAGATACACCGCCATTATTATTTTGCGTTATAGAGTGTCCATAATTTATACAATTAGTTCTAAGGCATTTAAATTACCCACTATCCACAAGTGCGGGTAAACCAAACAAGAAATTTACCAAAATTCATTGATGCAAATATTATGCATAATTGTTTGTTAGAGATGGCATTGATTATTCTTGAGATTTAGAACCAAGCAAATTAAATGAAAATACAATTATTATTGTTGATTAATTGAAATCATAACAATGTGATCAAATATAACATTACTAGTCACCACACTTAATTACGCCTTAATTATATTTTATATACAACTCACAAGCAATACCAATAAACATAAGTTTCTATTCTATATTTTTTTTATATATAATTTATAAGTTTGATTACTATTTTAATTTCTGAAATTTCTTACCACGGCCACGTTCCTTTGTTATAACTTATTTTAATCAGATGCACTTGAATAGCTTAACTTTATATTTCCCATAAAGTTTTCAAAATATTTCAATCATAAAATAATTGATAATAATAATTCGTTGATGATATTTGATGACTTTTTTAAATGTTTTTTTCAAACCGCCTAATAAAATAAGAGTTTTTATAATACGTGACAAAATATTATTTTATTTAACAACTATTGAGTCACACATAATTTTCTTGGGAAATTAAAATCTATTTTATATGGGACAAACCAGCAATACGTCTACCGTTCTCTTGAAAACAGATTGTGTTAAATGCCAACGGAAAACTAAATAGCTTGACACTTAATGCACCTATAAGCTATGTTTGACTATCAACCAGAAGTCATTGATGCGCGTAAATGCATTCAGTGCCACAGTATTTGAAAAGCCCGTTTGTGTCTACACGATTTATGCGAAACCGAACGGAGTCCTACAATCTGACAACAGGATTAATACGGATTATATTGATTATAATATTATAATTCATATAGGTATTTACGTTTATTGTTATGTTTAAGTCTTCTCAGTTCCGGGGAAGTCAAACGAAATTGAAGACTTGGAAACACTAAATAACACAATAACACCAATGAAAAATAAAAAAATAGCAAAGCTCCAGCTACAAATTGATATTAATCAAAAACACAACATATAATAACCTTAAAATATTACTTTTAAACAGATTGATAATTTTTTTCTCCAAAAATAGTTAGGTACCTTCTTAAAGTGATGACTATTTCTAATATAATCAATTCAATATTCATTTAATAATATTAAGCACGTTAAATATCAAAACAATTGTACCTGAATATCTCACTGAAGTCGAATAATTTAAAATACTCTGGGGTATTAAAATTAATTTTAAATATTTATATATCTCAATACTTCAATAGTCCACGTGCCATAATTATTTGTACACTTGTATCAACTTTTAAAACATTGTAGTACCTATATTTTAAATTATTTTTCTTGATAAACCCGAAAGGTCAGTATCACATAAGCATACGTTTTTTATAAATAGAAAACTCTCATAATATAATATACTTGGGTATAGAGAAAGCAAATGTATCTGAGTAAAATAGTAGATAATAGATTGTATTGCAAATGCATTACCTAATACAATATAATAATATATATGTACAATATTTATTATGTAATTACAATATATCAAAACTCGAAAGGTTTTAAAGATTTATATGAATTATGCTTAAAGGTAAAGATGGATTTTGAGAAACTAGTAGATGATGAATGTATCAAATTAAATATTATTCTATTTAAAAATAGGCCTATTGATTTGACAACGAGTGACATAATATGTGTATTATTAATCACATGTTTCGGTCCCTCACAGTTACTATGCAATATTATTGTTTTATATTACAGCTATATTTTTATTGATTTAAAACTGTATTAAGTAGTTGGCTGATTTATGTAACGGTTAAAATAATGTTAGCGAATTGTTTATTTGTGTAAAGCATAAATACTTTTATAAATTGAAGTACAAAATAAGTAAAATACCAAAATATTATAAAGAAAATGACGGTATAAAATATGTCATTCTTAAATCGTATATTATAGAATTTTTTATGAAGTTTGTTATAATTTTGTAGGATAGCAAAGATGAATTGGAAATTTTGTCTACAAATTTTGAAACTGATGATAATGTCGGTTGTTTACAATCAATCCGAGATGCTGATAAAAAAGCCGTAAATATTGCAAATATAATAATACAATTGAAGCTGAACTTAGCTAATTTGCGAACTGTACGTATATATATTGTTGATAACTTAAAATCTTATAAACAGTTAATGTTGATATAATATATTATATAGGAGTGTGGGGCATCAAAATCGAATGATATGGAAGTATGTAAGGTACAAGAACAGTTAACAGAAATGGTGGCGTGTTATAAAAAAACTGTTGCTGAGGTACTAGAATTGGCTAAAACTAATAACTTCGATCTTGAAAACCTCGAATGCCAAAAAATTGACATAGCTCAACATACTAATCCAAAGAATTGTATGACATCAGTAGTCAAAGCATCTGTAAGATTTACTTTTTTAATAGTATTAAAAATATTAAATATAAGGAAATATCGTAATAATTTTAGATATTAATTTTAAAGTTTAACTCTACTCACAAACTAGGCGCATAAAAATGTATTGCTTTTTAAATGACCCCTCATCATGCATACGACAAGTACTTTAGTAGATACAATAAAATACTAATACTTAAAAAGTTTGATATTATCTTCACAATCTCCATTTAACAGTTAACATGTAATCGGTGATTGACTATAATATTATCTCGATAGTGTTACCCAGTTAAATTATTATAATGTTAATTTAAAATATTAAGTTAACAAACTTTACACGTTAAACTAAAACATCATTCTTCCTATAATAATTTAAATACATATATAATAATATAGTTTATTTATAAGTTTTATTATCGGATATTTCAGATCCCTAACAAAAACTTTTTTTTTTTTCAAATATTTAATATATTAATGAGGATACCATGTGTTTGTGGTTTATATTATATTGTTTGTTAAAAACCTAAAGTTTATAAAAAGTAAATTTCCTTCATAAAAATAAAATAACTTTGATTGAACAAAACTGTTTTTATTTTTCTGGAATATTTATTTTTCATACAAGTGATATTGAAAAGATAAAAACAATAATTATTTACCGTACTAAACCATTTTTGCTTTTGAAATCACGCGTTGAAATATTATGTTCATAAGATTGTATAATTTGTGAGAAACTTTGAATTAGTATTTACATTTTTAAAATTTCCTTCATATAAGTTTAATGGGGCCTATTATATTTTTGAATAATAAAATAAAATACAACTCATTCAGTAGTGTAAGTGTGTCGTTCTCTTTACGAATTTTTAAATATTTCAAAATATATGTAGGTACATAATACGTTATTCTGACAACAGTTATCACACAATTAAAACAAAAAATACTACTTAACAATAATTATGTGACGATTACCTGCAGTACAAAACGTACTTCATTATTTAGATATGGATACAATAATGAACTAATTTTAGACCGATTTATTCAACATGAAAATATATTTTAAACAACGAATTATTTGTTTTTAGACACTTTGGTACACTTAAGTAAATCAGTTATCATTTTCAATATAAATAATATTGTTAATATTCCACTTAGATATTTGTATAAAGCATACAGGTTTTTGAACTGTTTGTACTTTATACATTTCTTAGACTAAAGCTACTACAAAAATGTCAGTAATACCTACTGAGGGGTAAACACTAGTGATTACACGAGTAAGATCATTATGTGTAATTTCATCACACCGTATAGAGAGTGACTCAAAGTATAATGAATACTTGACTAGCTAATGATTTGTTAAAAAGAAGTGTTAAAATGTCTTGATATGGATTTTCATCTTCACGAATTAAACTTAATAAAATCGATGTACGATTGAAATTCAGTTATTATAAAGATGGTTTGTGAAGCATGTTTAGTTGTTTTTTTCTACTAAAAGAATAATGAGAATAAATTCATATATTTTGTTGTAAATCCAGTAACTTTGTTCCGATGAGGATCTTAAAACGTTATAAACTTATAACCATCTTTAGTTATTAATACAATGATAAAACATATAATCGAACATAATTCTTTTAATATAGAAATAAATATAGTGGCTTTGGAAAAATATTAATTAATTTAATTAATTTAATGAAATAGGTATATAATACCTATTATGATATTATAATAATTATTATAATTGTATGCATATTAAACAAAGGAAACAATTGTAATAATTAAAAATATAAAACTATACACTTTCAGCATTCGTTTAATCAAATATTATTAAATAGTTCAGTTAACTGAATATTTAAAAAATTAATTGGGCTACAGTATATTATAACTAAAAATAATAATAAAACAGATAGATGACATTTCAATTTACAACTAAAATAATTGAATTACTTTAAAATGTACACAAACATATGATTTTAATAAATTGGTATGTTTGTATTATTGATTCAAGGACAAAGAACTGATTGCTCCGTGGATATTGATTAACAATGAACAAGAGTACCCAACATTTTTTCGTTATGATCTAAATAATAATGGCATTAAATTCAATGAAGTTAGTGTTGAAAGTCAGACAATTAGCTGATTTTTAATGTTATATTGCATAAGGTTTTTTTTAAAAATAAAGATATACTTCTCCATTAAACATTATTTTAGCACGATAATGAGTCAATTTGTTCATGTAATGATGAGCCTGAAAATTGTTGTTTGAGTGATTGTGAAGATAATCTATTAACTGATAATTGCCAAAATCGTTCCAAAAACGCAGATATTGATTGTATAAATGAAGGACTTAAAAATGAACTTATGTCAATGAAGGGAGGAATGAAGATGTTAAATCAACAGAACCGTGATTTTCTGTGCAAACTTAACAGTGCTGTAATCACAACTTTCTATTAATGTGATTATAATTAAGTATAAATCAATTGTTTTCTTTTAGAATCAACAAACACTTGCCTTAACAAATTCTCTTAAAAATAAGGTGAAATAAGGTGGTATTTTTTTAAACCATCAAACATAATAACCTTGGTACATTTTTCAGCTTGCTTCCAAAAAATCTAAAGGAACAAATGATAATGGTACATGCTTTCCTGATCACAATGAATCGGTATTTATTAATTTAAACAAATCATAATATCAATCACACTGCTTATACTTTTAAATGTTTTTTTGTTTTCATTTTCAAATTTGATTTTAAAGAAAACAAAACCTCAAGTTTTAATGATTGAAATCAATCGATTAAATGACGAATTAAAGAAATTAAAACGTGATAAATGCCAGATTGAATTGGCTAAAAAAGTATTAAACATATCCGAGAACATGTGTCCAGTAAGTTTTTAAACACAAAAAATGAATGATAGGGAAGACGTATTAGTGTAAGGTTTTCTATAACTGTGTACCTATAGAATTGTGCAGATACGAAAACTAGATCCAATGATCTTGAACCCAAGACTGCGGAGTACAATAAATTATTGGAGGACTATAAGTGAGCTAACAAAATATAATATGACATGATGATAATAATACAATATAATCGATCCTAATGGTACATACTGTTTAAATAGTAATTAGTTACACGAGTACACACATGACACATAATATAAAGTAATCATGTGTGCAGAGTTTGGTCGCAAGATATGTGGCTGATAAAATGTGGGTCGCAAATATATAAATGTCCTTAAATGACATTGCTCATACCATTGTCGCGGAATTATTTATTATCACTTATTCTAATAGTCTAAAAAACAATAGGTTTTTCATCATTTTTTTATTTTTTATGTTGAACAATAAAAACATATTTTCATAAAGCCGTGTTTATTGAAAAATATATAATCTAATCATTTTATTGTCACATAGTCACATAGTTGTTACTCAGCCGCGAACATGGAATGTACATAAAAATGTTATTTTTTTTCTTTTAAAAAGTGTTATTTTGCGACTTTGTTCATAACGTTATTCCCTTTAAAAATGTTTCTACTCCTAGCCCACAGGATATGCGAGCGTATACCCTGCATACTTCGCACGACTGCGACAGTAACATTATTGGTAAATTTTACTTATATTTTCATTGAGTAGACACAACAAATTATAATATAATTAATAGCCAAATTTTTCAGATTTATATGATTAAAATTTCTTGAATCACGTACGAATTACAATAAATCTTAACATAAATCATGAAAAACAATATCAAAAAATTAAAATATTTTTAATTTTAATATATAATATTATAATGTATACAATATATATAATATATTTTAAAATTTGTGTCATTTTTAAAAAAAATCTGTATACATTTTCAAGGAATATTTCTAAGTTAACGGTTATTACTTTTTTAAATATAACAATAAAACAAAATTGGTTTTGTTGAAAACTGGTGTAGAAGATATATTCTGGTTTTTCGCCGTTTTTTTTTTTTTTTTGTTATATTTTCCCAACTATTCAGAATAGTACTTAAAATCGAATACTTTTGACTACCTAAAGCCTATTGTAGCAACTAGATCAAATTTCCTTCCAGAAACCATTCTCAATGTTGAGCAAAGCAAATGTTTTGCTCCAAAGCGCGTCGTCTCATATACACATACAAAAACATTTCATTGTAAAACCAATACATTCAGCGCTCCACTCATAATCGAAAATCACAATTTGTGATTTCGAGTATAATCTAAAGATACAACAAATAAAAAAAAAAAATTACAATAACTCAATTTAAGACTTCATTACACCTACACAATATTAAGAATAAAGTAAATTGTATATTATATTACAAATAGTTAAAACATATTATGCAATATACGACTTGCTCACGAAATATTAATCTACATTGATTTTTAGCAATAAGTTATTAGAAATTGCAGATCTACGAAATATGTTAGCCGAAGCTGAGTGTAACCATAAGGCTTCTGAGGACCGTTTAACGATATTAAAAACACAAGTGTGCCAGTTACAAAAACAATTGTTTGAATTCAATTCAGCTAAATCCCACGTAATTGATTTGCAATATTATTGATGGTAGGTTTGTGAATAACTCAATATTTATATAGGATCCTGAAGTGGCCAGTTCAAATGAAAAATATTTGATTGAAAGCTTGAGGAGTCGTTTGCTAGAGGCAACAGAGGAAAAAAATAACATGCAGATGGTACTCGATTTTCATCTGACCGAACTCGAGGACAAAAAGTCAAAGGTCATTGTCGGTTGTAATGTTTAAACCATGAGATTAACTTTGTACTCTGAACTAATGTCATGTTATATTTATTTATGTTATCAAACTGTTGGGTTTTAGTTTTTGGCAGTTCTTCAGACAAATCAAGAACAAAAATATCGTATTGAAAGTATTTGTAAGGAAAAAAATACAATCGCTGAGGAATATGAAGCGGAGTTCAATCGAATGAATGTAAGATATCCAATTTGTACTATTATGAATAGTTTTTTAAAAATGTTAAGGTTTAGTTATTAATATGCATTTGTTTTACATATGGCTTATATTTTAATTTAAGTTAAAATTAGGTTATATAATTTAATTTTCTATAAGAAGTTACTGATATTGTTGTTATTTGATTGGAGATTAGGTTGTAAGGCTTCACAGGTTATTATTTTTATCAAGCGTTTAAGATAGCTATAAATGAAGAAGTAGCCCATGTTTGATAGACCAACGGTTCTAACTCAATTTCAATATTATAAAAGTATTCCGAATAAAACAATGAAAATACTTTAGAAAGTATTCAGAATATAGTATTAAATAATTTTAATTCTAAAAGTAGGTATTCAGAACACTTGAAAAGTATTACTGCCCGTGTCTGATGTTTGATTGTGTGTGTAAGCGATCATCAGCCAAGTCACATCCATGGTTCTGAAATTTGTTATGTAGGTAATTCTTTATCCAAAGATGTGCACCTCATAGCCAATTTTTTAAATTGTGCTTTTTGAAGGGGGACTCACACATGGATTTGCTGGCCTACCAAAAATGAATATTTGTTTATTTGTATAGAGTTGTCATTTGTCACATACAATAAAATAGTTATTATAAAACCTACATAATGTTTGGTCAAAACCATCCAAATTACTGTTAACTTACCAGAAAACAAGTTGAGTATGCTCATAATACCTTTAAATCGGCAATTGCTAATAATTAATATAAATATTTTGAATGTGTCATTGACCATTGTGTATAGTATATAATATGTAAAAGTTTTAATTCCCACAAATAATATTTTAAACGACAAAAAAAAAAACTAAGATTCTTGGGTTTCAGTAAGAACTAGGTACTTATGACTTCCAAAAACTCATTTTTCTAGCAACAAAATAGTTTGTATATTTTTGCGATTTTAACGAATTTTATCAAAATTTGGACTTAAAACTCTTATAAAATTATGTACTTTTAATATTTTTTAATTGCAACTAAAACACCTATTTTATTATGTGAGATTGTGTATTGAAATTTCAAGCTTTTTGATAGATTTGTGTAATTAAGCTCAATTTCTTATTACACTTAGTAAAAACTTTAATGAAACTCAGTCTTAAACTGATCAACATTCAACATTAAAGTTATTTTTATTTTTAATCCTACCCCACTCCCTTTCTTAAGTATCAACTACAATTATACTTTGTAGAAATATATTTAATTTGAAGATTGATGCATTTTTAGTACTTCATAAAGTGATGACAACACGCTCAGACACAAAAAATCACACGTCATTATAAAATAAAGATATTTATCAATCCACACAGAATCTAAAATAATGTAATAAACATAAATATTAAATGTTTAGAGGGCGCTACTTGTGCACGTGTTGTCCTCGTTTTAGAAACGTAAAACATATCCAATTTGAGTTCATCCGAACCAATTTTGTGTCGTTACCTTAAATATTAGAGTGAATTGACCTATTATCAAACTTGAAGGTAAAAACATTATGTGTAGGTATTTGAGTGTTAGATTTTTTATGATATTTAAATTTTTTAACAACACATGAGTATGTGATATATTAAAAATGTTCATATTTTGCTGAAACATTTAAATATAGAAAAAAAAGCTGCAACTGAATCACAGATACCAAAATATCTTTTAGCCTTTAAGTTAGATGTTTGGTTAATTCACTCTAATGCTTAAGCTAACGCTTAACAACATATGATATTGGTTCTGCTCAACTAAAATCTGATGTATGTTTTGCGTCTGTAAGATGGAGACAGCATAATGTGCATTGGTCCTGTTAAGAAAATAGACATATTAAATAACCCTAACGTCGCAATCGCTTTTGAACTATAAACAATATTGTATTACAGTGAGGTTTGGATAATATCGGTAATGTTTTCGTAAGCCAAAACCCTTTGCAGTAACATGAACAGGATTAAATATCAAAAAAAGATAAATTTATTCAATGTGTCTGTATTATTATCTTTGATAATTTATGCAAAACCTAGTCTTGTTAGATGTTTGTTATTTGTTCCTACTTGAAATCTTCGGCGGTGAAAAGAAAAATAATTTTATTAATATATAAAATAAATATAGGTGGCCATTAGAAAAGTTACCAATCTCTTTTTTAATTCAAAAATATATATACTGATATTTTTCCATAAAGTTTAATTTATACAATCATAATAAAATTACAAATTACAAATAAAACCAAGTATCTACCTATGTGACGTAGTCGCAATATGATTTCATATTATTAATCCCTTATAATCCAGACGATTTTATGCTCTGAACAACGGGTGTCTGTAATTAGTGAAGATTATCACGACAACGCTGCGATTTGATACAATCCGTTAGTATTATTTGTTTAAAAAAAAAAAATCATAATAATTCTAAACTTATTGTATACTATTTTTTAATAATTAAAAACTGTAATACAATATTTCGCTTATAAAGAAAGAAATGCTTAAAAATTTCAATTGTGTGTTTTATTTATATTTTGAAATAAAGACAGTGAATAAGCGTTAAATCCAAAAAAAGTAAAAATAAATATAATTCAAGTGTTGCAAAAAAATAAAACTGCACGCGTCCTTTACAATAATGAAAATGTTGATATTTTACTCTGTAACAACTATCAATTACATATTTAAATAATAAGTGTTTTAAGTTCTTTAAAATAATAAAAAATTTTCATTATGTCAATATGACAATATATCCTTGCTAAAAATAATTCATATACCTACTTAATGATAAAAAAGTGAAAAAAAAAATCTATAACTAATATAAAATATAATATATTTTAATCTATAGAAAATAATTACACCCAAAATAAATAGGTTACATTTTAATATTTACAAATATTTTTATTTTGAAAATTGTAACTGGTTATAAAATCTCAGATTAAACTCATAACATAAAATAAAGTCAAAACAATAATATATACGTATATTTTTTAGAAAATGTTTGGCAGCTTATTTACGTTCTAGTAGATTGTATTCAGATGCTTCTCGTTCAAATCATATCTTTAAACTTTGTTTTCAAACTTTTCATAATTTTCCATACTATGAAATGTAAAAAAAAAATTGGAGATTTAAAAGTGTGAAAACATAGTGTTGGCCTTTTGGTCTTAAACTTGTCGAAAACTAAAAATAAGTTAAAGTTTTTAACGGAAATTTCTTCTTTGATTGTAAATTGTTATTTATTATTAGTTTTAGTTAATATTTTTGGTAAATTTATTTTGATTTATATTCATAATAAAAGCGTTATGCATAAAAAAGGTGAACCTTATTTTTAAAAAGTAATTAACGAGTTAATAACTTTTACAAGTTGTATGCTCTAAAAGTAGTAACAAGAAACAATTATACATCGTTTTAAAATTATTCAAAATAAATTAATGTCTATTTTAATATTCTACTTAATATTTCATAGTTTTTTAACTAATCTAAATTTGAATAATTTTTCTTTAAAACAAAAAAAATGTATAACTAGTATAATATTAAAATTATATAGTACGTTTATAAGGTTGTATGAAAACGGTTTAAAATCCACTCGCACGACTAACTAATAGTTTGACAAATAGTATATTTTATTTACCAGAAAAATATAAGTGTCTGTGGATTTAAAACCGTTTTAACGCCACATCTGTATAGGTAAATGAGACTGTTCTCAGTGACTGATTCATAACAACGCCGAGTCAAACCTATTAAAGCTAACAATTTGAAATTTTGAGGGTAGATTAATATTATAATTTCACAGTGCATTAAGAAAGGATTTTTAAAAATTTCGATTTTAAGGGGTTAAAATCGGCAAAAAACAAAATTGTGCACCTATGTATGTAATGGTTGCTATTGGTTATACGAGAAATAATTAGTAGAAATTAGTATTTATTCATTATAAGTTACCATTGGTTATTCGGCAGATCAGGTACAAGCTTGCTAAAAATCGAATTTTTGATCATTGCTCACCAGGGTGGATGAGTTGCACTTGCTGCAACGAGTTACACCCAAAAAGAGTTGAACAGTCATTATGTTTTTAAGAGTTGACATTTTTTATGGGTAACAAAGTGCACGGGATCAGCTTCTAATATATATATATTAAATTTACTATTATAATAGTAACTAAAATAAACTCTTATTTATTATCAAATTAATACTGTGTTATGGGTATCTAACTGTTCTTGAAAACATAAAAAAAGATAAAATTACATGTACCCAATTCCCTTGATGAAAATAATGATTTGACCAAATTTTGGTTTGATTTAACATTTTACTAATATAAACTGGTGTACAATTAGTGAACCTTCTTCAGTTAATTTAGTGTAGTGATTCTAGTTATATGGTTATTATTTTTTATCGTAATAGTGATAACAAAGTGATCAATATTAGAAATATTTCTCTTAAAAACTTATCACAAACGCTTTACTCAACCATATGATTTATGTAGTGTATATTTTGTATATGAGGTATAAAATGTACACCTCATTTATATTAAGTAACTACCTAAATTGTAAGTAATTATAAAATGTTATGCCGTCTATAATTTTGGTTATTAATTATTTTATTTATTTAATAATAATAGTTTTCATTACTATTGAAATTTTAGTGCATTTGTCAGTGATTACTGGTTGTACACCAAAATAATTTAAAAAGGATCCTTTACCAAATGATAACTAGTGTTTAAAAATAAATTAACAAGTTCATCTGATCATTAGTTTTGATTACTATTTTATAATATAAATCTCCAAACTCCAAATAAAACGTTTATCTCTAAGGTAAAAAAAAAAGTTTTTTTTTTTATTGGTAAAATGATATAAAATATATTTAAAACAATTTTTGATGGATAGGTTAAAGCATGGGTTCTCAACCTTTTGAGGTCCACGCCCCCTTTCAAACTATTTTATATGTTCACGCCTCCCCTCTCCCTCACTACTATAATATTGATATATGCATATGGTTATAATATTTCAAATACATTTCAAAAAAATAATTATAATTGAACGATCTAGATGAAAAGAATGAGGAATGTTCATGTACCGTTCGCAAATAACGAATGTAAACACTATGGATGATTGTTAACAAACGCGTTCTTCCCTCACACCGATTAAATAATAACAATATAGAGGATATAATGCTATAGGCATAGTTTGAATTTTTGTATTTTTATAAAGAAAATATTTTAAAATATTAAAATACAATACTTAATTATGATACATTGTTATTTAAGGAGCATCTTAAATCATGTCTTGATGAGCTCGGCACATTACCTGGATTATTAGCAACTGCACAACGGGACTTAGAAAAGGAGATATTAGCTAGAACAGATTTGGAAAATGAACGTGTCAATCTTTTGAATGAAATAAAATCATTAGTATGCACGAATAAATGTTTATTATTATTGTTATTTTTAATTCATACACATTTATATGCTTTAATTGATAGAAGGCAATTTTGGCGGACGATGACAGGGAAAATAGAGACAAAAGACTCAAATCTCTAGAAGAAGAAAACATACAATTAAGGTGATTTAGAATTAAGCTTTTATTAAACGATTTAATTTAAAGTTCTGACGTTATCAGATACTCAAACATATAGCAACGATTTATGCTTCAAAGTTTTTGGTTATTTTTCAAAAAAATATTAATTGCAGAAACTTGAAACATTCTAATATTACTTACAGAAGTTAAAGTTTCCAAAATAACCTTTTAATTTGTAATATAGTCATCTTTTAGACAAAAGTATCATAAAAATATAATATACTATACTTATGATTTTGAGAAACACTAAAACTAATTAACAACCGTAGAATAGATTAGGTATTATTTATTATACTTTTGTTACTTTACATGTGTTCTTTACAGCTTTATTATCTCGTTCACATAACTTGTTTTTGTCAAACAATTTAATTTAATTTGTAAATAAAATTTTGAACCTATTTAAAATCTTATTAAAGTTTTTCAATAAGTTTAAAAAGTTAGTTAATATTAAAGTTTACCTATTTGTTGTGCATGATGGGTAAAAAATGTTGTACTGTAGGTACTTATCTATATTATCTAGATACTATTGAATCATAAAATAATTGTTTATTTATGTGCACTGCGCTTTTTGTTACTATTAATAGTTTTTAAAATATAATATATATTTTTGAAGAGCTACGATATTGACTTTGGAAGCTAGTTTGGAGGAAAACAAACGACTATACAAGGAACGAACCCACTACTCGTTACAATTGAAGGAGAATTTAGACCTTGTAAGAAAAGAAGCAGCTCTACAAGTCACGAAAACCAAAAATTTTACTGAATGTCAGATGCTTAAATATGTTGAATATATAAAACAGTTGGAACAAAAGTTGGTCGAACACAGGGCAATGGCATGTTTAGAATTTCAAAAACGTGACCAAGTGAGTATTTTTGTTCTGAATAAATATTATATGCATTTGATTTATAATACAACTTTCCTAGAAATTTAGTTAAGATGTTAAGATATTAAAATAGTTTTATAGCTATATGAGGTTATTATAAAATATTATTTTTTAATAAATTGGGTAAAACTGCGTAAAGAGTGAATACAATAATTTGTTATGATATAGCAAACAACATATTATTTTCATATTATCATTATCATAATTATTTTTTTTAAATATAAATTAAATTTTTGATCTGTACAATAGAAAATAAGAACAGTAAGGAATTATGAGGTGGAATCTTGGAATGATGAGATCGAAAAAAGGAAGTCACCATATAGCAAAACCTTTAATTGGGATTTTTTTTAGAGAGAGATCTTAATATCAGTTCCTTTTGGGATTCTGTGTGGGTTAAATGTTGGTATGCACCATACACAATTTGCCGCGGTGTTATTACACTTTTGGCAAGCAGTAGAGAGGTAATTTTCATTGCATTTCATAAATGTAAGATTGCGATTACAGAAAACTTGAGTGTCACTATGACACTATAGTGGACGAAAAGGTGTACATTTTATTAAAAATATCCTGAGGGCGGAGTTCTTCAATTCCAATTTTTGTAAAACAGAGTGTATCGATATAATGTATACTTTTTTTGGTTGGTGAAACCAAATGTCGACAAACAAGAAGAGAGGGTAGGGTATTTTCGTTTGACCAATTTTAAAATATTTGTGGATAGCCTTTTGATACTAATTTTTTATGCATTCAATTGGCATAGAACGTTGGGGATGTCTGATTATAACACGAAATGATTTATCTTCTTTCAGTTTATATATTTGAAAAAAAAAAATGTTTTCATTTAAATATTTAATTAGTTGATAAGTCTCATTTAAGTATGTGTTGATTTTAGGTCATTTACATAGAAATTCTTCATGTGAAATTAAAGATCGAATTGTGTGTAGGATGATTGGTAGTTGAAAAAAAACATTTACGGATATTGATGGCATCAATGGTAGTGGTGGAGTGGTTGTGGTGATTTTGGGTGACTTTTTTGTGTTTGAGTGGGGTGTAATATCTGATGAGGCGTATATTTTGGTCTCAGAAATAAATCTAAAATCCATTAACAACCAACTGTTTTGACCTTGGATAATCACCTGAAAGACAGTAGTTATTTAATTTGTTTAATGGAGCATTTG
This sequence comes from Nasonovia ribisnigri, assembly GCA_027563435.1. Taxonomy (NCBI): domain Eukaryota; kingdom Metazoa; phylum Arthropoda; class Insecta; order Hemiptera; family Aphididae; genus Nasonovia; species Nasonovia ribisnigri. The sequence continues at coordinate 55,442 of JANEHU010002392.1, read as the reverse complement.
AGCTGAACCAGTCAAAAATATTATCTTCAACATTTGCGAGTCATAAGATATTTTAATTAAAGCCTATTTATTCATTGTTGTACTCAGAAGTATTTTATTTTTGTTTATAATTTTAATCGGCTACGCTAATGGTTTTTATTTATCACTCGATAAACTATGTCCTTTTTGTTCATATAAGATAGGTAGGTATCGATGATTGACATCGTACGTGTGATTTACACTAATTAAACGTTTTCGGAGAGTGACGGAGGGCATTTAGGGGATGCAGTTATACTCGAAAAATCTTGTTAGTCGTAGATTTTTAGATAAAGTAGTATCATAGTAAAACAAAAATGATTAGTTTTAAGTTAATTGTTTTTCTAAAATAGAAAGGACGTAAAAACTGACAAAACATATTTTATTGACCGTATAGCAGTGTAAATATACCTACTTATCATAATATATGGTTATGTTGTTTTTTTCGATATTGATAGTTTATCCATTAATTTATTTTATTTTTGGTAATATGTTTAATAGATTGATGGACGTTTAAGAAATCAAATCGAAGTATTGACAAAAAATTTAAATGAAGCACAAAAACAAATGGGTTATATAATCAAAGCAAAACATTCAATGGAAGACAAAACCGGAGAAGATGTATGTAAGATACCTAGGGTACTAAATTCAGTATGTAATGCTTTAAATACTCCAAGCCCTTTAGATAGGCTAAAAGACGATTAAAATTTGTGTTAACAGCAAGCAAAAATACTTTTGATAAATTTAAAGTGTATATTTTTATTATAATTAAATGATTAATAAATATTTAAATTTTATTTGAAAATAATAATTAGAAATTAACTTTATAAACGGGTGTATTATATAATGCAACTATATTATATAGTCATTTGTCACCATAGTTAAATATTGTTTTGAAAAAAGTAGTTAATTTATAGAATACCGTTTATATCACATTTGTCACTCTGTAAATGGTATAGAAATACAGGTATTTAAAAATATAGTCCTAGTTTACTATACTTAGTAAATCATCCTGTATAGGGTTACTACTTACTATTCACTATTAAGGTTATGATCAGTTATTTAAATTATAATTACTTTAATTACTCTAATTACTTATAATTATTATTAAGTACAGAATAAAATTTGTAGACTGTAGTATTTGCAAAATAAGTTAATTTACACTTATTCAAAAATCATTAGTTTAATGGCTTAGCATCAATCGAAATTATAGAACAGGTTATAAAAAATGTGTATTAATCTAGTATTTGCTGAAAATTCAACACTTTTTGAATTATTAACTAGCGACCGAACATCGGTCAAATATGTTCAAATGTCGATCGGTCCTTAGTTAACCAACTGGTATGTGGCAGTGTCTACATTTTGATATTCAGAGCATATTATTCTTAAGTTTCTAAGCAGTAAAGTAGGCACTAAAGTGGTTTTGAATATCAATCGGTATATGATGGGTTACGTGGTGGTGTTAAAGAACTTTACTGCAAGAATATATTATAATTAACTATTTAGTAACTATAGTATCCGAATATCAGGATACTCTCGAATGTCAATCGGTCCTTAACTTACTGGTTACGTGGTAGTTTCAAAAGTATTAATATTCAGAACATATTCTCAATACCGAGGGTGGGTATTAACACGTTATTAATAAGTCAAAGTTAATTAATTTTTTTAACTAAATTAGTTAATAATATTATTCTTGTTTTTATTAACTTTCCTTATAATTAACTATTTACTAACAACGTTAAGTGGTATAACGTTTAAACATTTATTTTATTCTCCCGGTTTCGATTATTAATAATATAAAGTCACTGATACGATTTATTTATAAACCGAATATTTATTTGTACTTGTAAATACTTTAAATTTGAATACAATGCTAATAGCAGGAAGTCATAATGGTAATTGTAATAATTTTATTGTACATTTTTATTTCATCCACCGTTCATGTGATATTGCCGTATTGTAGTGTGTTACATACTACAGTAAACACTTGTTAAACATTTATTTTATTTTCCCGGATTCGTTTATTAATTAATATTAAAGTCACTGATACGATTTATTTATAAACCAAAATATTTATTTGTACTCAAAATGAATTCAATGCCGATAGCTGAAAGTAATAATAGTGAGTGTAATATTTAATTAATATTAATATAATATAATTAATAATATTATATAATTCTGATTATATAAGATTATGTAACATGTATTAACATACTGTATATGTACAATATACAGTTCAGTATAATATAGCGCTTCACTGCTTCAGAGGTACAATGTAAATCAGAATATCCCAGTAACGCAGTGAAAAATAAGTAATAAGACATCAAGTTTGTGAATAGTCAGAGTATATGTGTAACTAAAGTATGATACCTACGTGTTACAGAATCAAGAAATAAAAATAAAAATAAAACTAATATTTAAATTATTTGACTTGTTCATTTTTTAAGTATAAATATATAGTACTTGTTATATCTTAAGGTTAATAAAAAAATCATACACAATTCTAGCTCAATAATAGGTATTTAAGAATGCTGGAAAGGAGCAAGGCGATGTTGAGGACGTTTGAGGTCTAGTCACCGCTCAGCAGATCAACCTGACCTGTGCCACACCGGATGAAGCAAGAGCCGGGCTGTTTCGAAAATCAACTCCAGAGTAAATGGAGGGGAGGACCTACACCTCAACTGGGGTACCGTGAGGCCACAAACTTATCCAAGATAGGACTGGACACCACCGTGGCCAGGCTTCGCTGGAACAAGCTGGAATGTAAGGCCACGGAAAAGTATCTAGTCACCTTACCAATATCGGAAACTGGCCGTACTACCAGTTCAACTACACCACTATCACTTCCTTTTGAATACGGATTCAACAATCAACTTTATTTTCAATTATTTGTTTATTTTTACTAGTGAGTTCTTGATGAGATTCAGCATGACACGACCATCCCGGTTCACTGAGGGATTTTAACACCTAGTTATAATATGTCTGTTGATATTAATATTAATAGTGAGGTAACAATCGTTCTAAATACATATGAAAATAGATTTTTACGAATAATAAATGTTGCTGACGGTCTATATCCTCTAAACTTACTTACTTGAAAGCTATAAAATTTAAAAAATAAGTTTATTGTTGCTTATTATTTTTTATTAGAATTTAACATTTTTTAGTTTCTAATGATTTACAATTCGATATTCCAACTTTTTTTTCATTGAAGAAATCTGTGGTGAAATAAAAAGCCATAAAGAAATATCTAGTCTTGAGCTCTGATGGATGGCGCCCCTGCTCTCTTAATATCGAATGAAAACGTATCACCCTCTTGTGAAACAAATTTAATTTAGGTCAAATATACAATAGGTATATCTCATAAGAATGTGCATAATATTATAAAGATTATTTATTGTCAATAAATGTTATACGCTTCATTCAAATGTTTTAATTTGAACACAATAAATTATGTTGTACACTTGTTCAAAACAAGGAGGGATTACATATGCATATATTATTATAAAAACTTCATAATTCCGTGTATATAGCCTATGTCGTTGAACATAAATGTATAGTTATAGTATATTATAAGCTACGTTATGTTGATTTGCACACACCAGGTATTTAATAATTGAAATACATCCGATTAGTAAATTAATCCTCACATAATGCTAGTGTATATTTGAATGTGTATTATGTACATGACGTGTTTAGTATATTTATTATTTATGGATCATTCTCGATGTTGACGTTGTCATTGAAGCTTTTATAAGATATAATATTCATACGTACCAATTAATAATTATAATTTTATAAAAACAATATTAATGTACGAACTGTTTACTTATAAATATTTCACCTTAAGGGAAGGATTTTTAATTATATGAACCTATCATTTAAAATAATAATATTTGTTTAAACTTAGAAATTAAAATTACCTATAGGTATAATTTGTAATACAATGCCAATGTATTTATTTTATTTTATGGGTTATGACTATTAACTAATATAAGTAATGATTTCTAAATTAAACCTACTAGTTTAAAAACTTGACAAATATTCAATCAGTAGGTACTTCATCAAAAAATATAACCTAATTTTTGTACACGTTAAAAATATCGACCTCAACAGCACATATTGTAAGTTTTCTCTATCAACATATTAAGAAAAACATAAGTACCTATATAAGTCTTGACAGCATACTATTTGTGTCGTCATTTATAAAGCTTTAATGACTTAATCAATAATAATCCTAAAATATAACTTAATAGTTAGATAGTATATAGGTAGTTGATACATACAAATGAGTCGATATTGTATAATATGTTTAGTCAATCAGACATTGATGTTATATATATATATAAATACTATTAATTGTAATACAATTTAATAACATGAAATAATTAAGTGTTTAATGTTTTTTACCAATCACGTACTCTCTGAAAAAATGAATTTCATTTAGGACCAACCAGATGAAACAGGTCCCTGACTAAGAGACTAAACTCTTAGGGCACCAAATACAAAATGTCGGGAAGTTCACTGCAGGTACACCAGGCGGTCTTTTACGGCATGCACGCGCCCCACTGATAATAAAATATGAGATGCAAAAAAGTACGATAGACGTTTTTGATAGGTACTTAACGAGTTTATAGAAAATTTAAGATCCAGCGTTTTATATGATTTTGAACAAACCACTACTATTCGTACAACAGATTAAATATACTTTTCAACATTAAAATCTATGTATATTCGTTAAATAAAAACCAAGTACTTACCCATTAAATAATTATGTAACACCTTATATAGGTTATCATTTCTCAGTAAATAAATTATCTTAGCAGTTATAATGAATTAATATAGTTTAAAAATAAGATACTGTTAATTAATATTAAAAGAGGTATAGGTATTTAAAAAATAATATACAAATTAAAATTAAAATATCTAAAATGCACTTTTTAAATGTAATTTAAAATATCTTCTCATTTAAAGAGTAGGAGCTATGTAGTCAGAAAAGGATAATTAAAATTATTACATACGTACCTATTTACATTAGTTTCTATCTGGGTTAATTAAACTATTTAACATACAATGAGGTAATGGAAAATGTGGTTTATCATTTTATATTTGGTACATTTAATTGTAAATTACTATTTATTTAATGTTACTGAGTACGCTGCACCTATAATTAGTAACAATAGTACGATAGAATATGCAATTCATAAACAGAGTAATAAAAGATTTAAAGGGTTAGGTTAGTTTCAATATCGTCAATTACGTCAAATTTGAACTTAGTTTTTTTAGATTTTTTGGTTACAGTATGAACTATATACTTATGTTGAATATTTTATACATTTTTAACTAATTAGTAATTTGTAATTTGTAAATTTTCAATTTGACAAGTCTTGTCTCTCTGTCAGTAAATACTTGTAAAAAAAAAATCATGCTTATAGAAATTTAATATTTTGAATTGTTATTATATAAAATTATGAGGAACTTTGTATTAAATTGTCATAATTTTTGACCCAGTGAATACTTTATTGACATGTAAAGCATGAAAAAATAAAAAATTTCAAATGTCAAATATCTATAAAGAACTCCAGTTAAATAAGACGAGTCAAAATATTTTGAACATATTTTCATCTTGTATAGAAAATGATATCTAATATTATAAAAATTTGATTTTTATTTGATGTACCCATGGCAAATAGTTTTTGAATAACAACAAAATAAGAAAATCGTTGTCTGAGAACTTGTTGATTTACAGGTGAATATCTAAAATCGAACTTCAAACGCTCGTAAAAAAATTATTTGACTTTCGGGTAAACTTTTTTTTCAGTTTAATGTAATAAAACTTAAGGAGAATCTAGTTTGAAAATTTTAAATCATAGTTATTAATAGAAACATTTTTATGAGTTTCTAAATCGAAACAATTTTCCAATTTTGTGTTTTTAATAAATTATAAATTGTGTCAACACTTTAACATCAGACGCTCATAAAAAATGATTGTCGATTTAAGCTCAAGTTTTTTTTTAATTTCCACTAACACAAACTTATGAGAAACATTGTATTATATTTTCAAGTTTTTTGACTGACCGAAAAATTTTGTATCGACAATATACACTGATGTAACTTTGCATCCCCAAAGTACCAACTAGGTTCATTTTCCTAACAGAAAAAAAGCTGTTGAAGATAATTGAAGCATTTTCACTGCCCAAAAAAGTGATAACAGACACACAAAAAGTTCTAAAATCAATACATTCGTCGCACCGCTGCGAATATAAAACAGATAATCACTTGGATTCAGATAAATCATACTAAATTCTTGGGTTGAACTAATAATTCAATTTAAGATCAATAATGATGGAAAAAAAAATATTTCCATGTCAAACAATGTTCATTAGAAAATAAATAATTAACATCAATATATGAAGGAAGAACATCGACCCAATAAAGTGTAATAGTGTATATTCCATAAACTTAACTTAGCTTGAGCTCTTTTGTACACTCAGTATATAAGGGTACCTAGGTAATGAAATAATTAAAATCTACAATTTACGTGAAAGTTGTTTATGTGACATAATTGTCGTTATTAGGTTAATATAGTTTTTAATTTGATTTTTATGTAATTGAAACTTAATAATATAAGCCCTATAATATTGGATAATGGAAAGATATGTGAACTGAGTGTCAAAGTGCAAAGTTTAATAACTTTACGTCGTTAAATAGATAAAATATATAATTTAAATCTCTTAATAAATGTCAACCAGACTGTGTAAATGACACATTGACATGTTAAGATTCACTTTTCCTGCTGTAAATAGTTAATATACCTACAATAGATATTGTCTAAAGTCGTTTGAGTAAAAAATAAATGGCCAATATAATGAAAAGGAGAATAAAGTGAAGGTGTGTACTTCCCAACACAGTTGTATGAAAAGATCTCTTGACTTGGTTTTACGTTTGCCCTGAACTTTTCGTATACAAAAATAAAACATATTAAGAACGATATAATAGTTCAACAAATAGCTAATAAAGGAATTCTATCTTTTATTTCATGGACTTGGTTAGGTTAAAAGAAGAATCAAAAGGAATTAGAATATTATATTTTGTTTTTCAAATTATCTTATCAACTTTCTTTATTAGCTAATTATTATAATTATTTATTATTACTATTTAATTTCCTATTATTTAATTTCTATATCCACATAGGGAGAACAGATTCAAATAAAACCATTATTCTTAATGCCATCCGTAGGTAAGCAGGTACATACTTATTTACCAAATGCAGAGTAATGTACATTCTAAAATAATCTAATGTTTTATCGTTCTACTACAAATGTTTACACAATCTCACCAGGTTTAAAATAATACTGGATTATATGTATGAATTATACATAATGGTATTTTAATAAAGATTATAACAAAATATAGTGTACCGCAGTGTAATCTAGGGTGAGAAACCCTGACCATTTATACGTTTATGTGCCAGGGAATAAAACTTTCAATGATACTTATAGTGTGGTATTGCAATAATGTAATGAAATTAGTAAACACCTAAAGTTTGGTACCTATCTAGTTCAAGTAAACATCAAATAATGGTAAAAATATACGAATACATATTTATGATTAGGACCAAACCGGATAACTCGTCTAGTTTATTTATAATTTATGAATAAGCTATTTCAATTAAAATGATAGGTACTATACACATTTTTAAAGAGATTATTTTTACTGAAATATCTCATAAATAAATAAAAATAACGTTACGTAATCGTATTAGTGTTATTACTTTTACATTTATAGATATTAGGTAATTATGTTTCATATAAATATAATATAATAAACTTAATAAGATTCACATAATATAATATTATATTTATATATTATGGCCTATTTAGTATAGGTACCTTCTTTATAAAATGAAAATACCTACAGGTTTTATTTTTTTCTTCATATTAATACTAATAACAATAATAATAATATACGCAGAGTAATAATTTAAATTATTATATTGTATTGTGTACTTATTTATTCTATACTTATCGGTTTAACATTAAACGGGTATTAAAATCTAATATATATTCATATTTTACACTCTGAAATGCAGTATAATATAAATATTTAAATTTTCTTTACAAAAATCGTAAAATATTTATGTTTAATAGTTGGTTTTATTGAATAATAATAAAAAAATAGTAATAAATATATATAGATATATTATATTATTTACAATGAAAAAGTAGAACTATTTTTAATAAAATAATGAAATCTTTAATGTAGGTACATGTTTTAATAAATTTAGATATATTCAAATATTTCATTAAAATATAACATTATTTATACTTACAATTCTAAATAGTATAAGAAATTACGATTTGTAAATAAATGTGTACGTATTAAATAAAACACAAATAAAAAAAAATCGGTTACATGATTTAGGAGGGATACTTGGGTTACTTGGACTGGATGTCTTTAAATTCAAAAACATTAATAAATCATTGTATTAAAAAAATAATCCTACAAGTATTTTGTCTGTATGCAAATGGATTAGATTATACGAGTATTTGAGGGGAGGTTTATTAGTTTTTCTAAGATGTTCTAAATATTCTAAAAAATCATTGAGAAATTTGGAAAATTTTATGTTTGACAAAGATAATAATGATCTTAGTTAAATTAAGAACTACAAAAAAAGAGTTTTTTAGCATTCTTACTGCTGAAAATATGATGAATGAGAAAAACATATATCCTTGCATAACCTCAGTAAATATATTCATTTTTTTTTTCATTGATTTACTTAACATTTTACATTGATAATTATACACCATAATATATTTGTTTGTTTTAAAATATATCATTAATACAATAATTGTGAAACTGTGTACCTAACTGAGGATAAAAATTCGCAATGAAAACTGTTGATAAGGGTTTTAAAGTTACTATATTAAAAGGAAAAACACCACTAAGCAGAAAAAAATGTTCACCAAACTACCAAAGATACTTAAAGAAAATGAGGTAAAGTAAAACATTTTATATCGTTTTATTTATCATGAACGTTTTAATTAAATATAAAAATAAAAATACTATATCATTTGAAATAACTACTTAAAACTATACTTTTTCTCATCTCTGAATTTTTAAAAACAAATAGACGCAATTGACTTTATGTTAATTGAGTTTACGCAGTAGTAGACAGGTGGGTATATTTTTTCACAGTTACTTCAGTTAAACAAAAGAATAGAACCAATAATCATAATTATTAAAGATAAATAATATAAATAATTTTTAATTTAGTTTTTAATATGCATTCCTTTAACTTTTAAGATGATATCAGCGCAATATTTGTTTTCTCTCACAGGCCCGCGCACATCATGAATCAAATGTAAAACTGTTTTTTTTTTCATAATTTTTGAGTTACCTTATAATGAAATTTCCTATAAAAAAAAATTATACGGGATAATATTTTTGAGGGTATGATATTATATCGGTTTCAAGTTTTGAACCTTATTGTTATATGAATTTATATTCGACTTTAAAAATAAAAATAAATGTTGTACACTCATACGGATATTACATTTTTTGAGACAATATTTAGACAAATAAATGTATATCTTTACGTTAAAAATATATTATCTTCTATTATTTTTTCGTAGGTGATTTAAATGTGAGAAAACACAAACAAATATTTGTTTTTGTTGCGCGTGGATGGCCCACGAAGAAACAAACAGCGATGAGCAGCTGACATCCCTCAAAGTGTACATCGTTCATAAAAATATACTTTCAAGTCGTAAAACAATATATAAAATAATCAATTGAAACATTGTTATTATATTTGCTAGTTTTTATAGCTGTTATATTATAATAAATTGTTTTAACGAAATAAAATATTTGTTAAGAATAATATTGTTTTGTACAAAATACAAGAATAAACGATCATTACGGCCAAGTGTATTTGGTGTTGGACACTAATCTTACATAACTCACTCTGACATGAGTTGAAATATTATTATCAATTTAAAAGAATGTACCCACTCCTTCCACTCGAGACGTCCTGTTCACGTATCTTGTGTTTATTGTAGCTATATGCCTATATATATATTGTAAATATTCGCTTTCATATTAATACAATTTTAAATGTAACTGTGAATGAAACAAAAATAGATCTCAACGGGGGTCGTTTTACTTTAATATTTATATCAGGAATTTGAACTTATAATATTGTGTAATAATGTTATATGATATAAAACATAATAATTATACACACAATTAAGCAAATTAAACGTTTGTCGACGAGTAAAAAACATATAGGCACACGGAACACATTAAAAAGTATGTGCTAAGAGATCAGACTTTTTAAAACCAAGTTGGGGTATTTTATGAGCCACTTATATTTTATCATATTTTGGAATTTCAAACAAAAATAAATCTTTGAAAATCGATGCAAAAAAGTACATTCCAAAAACGGTGTTCTAAAATAATTATTGATGATAAAGAAATAGTTTTGAGATATGTTTGGAATAATTAAATATTTTATATTTATTTAAAGGGCTATCTTATGTGCTTCTGCTCTACAGAATGTAGAATGAAATACGAGTGTAACGTGTTTAATGTCTATATTGTTAGACCAATAGATTTTGAATTGTGTTAAATTATTGTAAACAGTTAAATGGTTATTGATTTTTCTCTAACATTAAAATGGTTATATAATACGTCGTAGTATTACCTATTTTAATAATTTTATTTTTTGTTTTATAGGTTGCATAGTGATATTGGTCGTTCAAACTGGATTAAGGAAATTATGCCAAGACAACAGATAAATATATATTCTGTGCTTAAAACAGATTAAAAAAACTTTCATTTAAATATAATAATATGCTCTAAAGACAAAATCAATTGTTATAGAAGCATTACATTTATAAATTGTGTCAACGGCCACCTTCAGGCCTCAATGGTGTATTGAAAACAAATTTTACTATATTATACTTACTTTAATAATGTATTTAATTGATTTGCAAAAGTTTTATGTATCACTTAAATTTTGAAGAATCACTTATTGTCATAACTTAGTTGTATAAATAATTATTATCACCACAATATATTTTAAAATATGATATTAGCTGTTCTAAACTTGATATAATAAGACTTTCATGACGTAGGTGCTTTAAAATCAGAGAACTACAAAAAATAATGGACTTCATTTGCAGGGAATGTTGTATAATGACTAGTCGTAATTAAATAAGTTAATAACAAAGCTACTTTACCCGTTTGCCACACTCTGTAGTCTATAATTTGTATTTATTACTTTTTCATAACGGCAAAATAAAGACAAAGAGTTGTATTTAATTAATGGGCTCATAATAAAATCACCATTTAAAATGCTAATCTTGTGGTACAGTTGTTATTGAGTATAAGAAAAACTTCGTGTATTAGTGATGTCACAATAGGTAAGTAGTGAAGTTCATCCCATTATTTTTAATTATTAACTTTGTAAAATCGTGAAAAATATTGATGTAAATAATATTAGTGCTAATTACCTCGTCATTTATGTCATTATCAGAACAATAATATATATATTTATATAAATTTATAATATTTTGAACATTAATTTTACGTTATCAGATGTAGATTAGTACGTATCAAACTGTTCATGTTTTAGTGTATATTAGTAGGTAGTAAAACTGTACTTATTAATTAATAACGAAATTCAACATCTTAATATTTGAAGTATGAATTATTTATTACGGGTAATTTCATTAAGCTTGGACTTAGTTTCAGGAAAAAAAGTTTATTCTAATATTGAAGTCTTAAAGTCGGGTATCTTATAGTCTACCTATAGAATTATTACTGAAATTCTCTTAAATTATAGAAAAAAAAACTATACACATTTGCAGGGCTGTTTTAAAGAAATATAATATGAATAAAATTTCTAATTTTCTACGAACTAGAATGTTATTTAAATTTTGTATGAAAAATAGGTATCTCTAACACATTGCGTCAGCCTTCTCTGGGGTTCAAAAAAAAATATTTTAGAAGGATATAATTTTTTTTATTAGAATTGTTGCATAAAACAGCTGAAACGTCCTCAGGCAGTCATTATCAAAGCGTTTAAACCGTTACAGTGGAAATAGTCATACTGCATTGAATAATAAACTTGAAAAAAATTGAATGTTATACAGTAAGTTAGATGTTCTTTTCTTTTTTCTTTTAATTATTTATTAAAAACTATAGAACTTTAAACAATAGAGCACATAAATATATACTATTACAATGTATATCTTATAGAAAAAAATAACCATTAGTCGAGCTCTGTTCTGAAGTCTAAAATTAATAATGGGTAAATGAAATAATTTAGGTGTTTGAAATACATTATTATAGTATTTTATGTACCTCATTATATCAATATTAATGTTGAAACGTTGATTATATTATTATGTCAGAAAAAAAATATTTATGATCGCCCGGTTGGGTTCACTCGATACCTACCCATTGGAGACGTTGACCGACATAGAAAAATAGCTCGAGATATGTTATTTAAATAAACATAGTTTTAAAAATAACAGGTCTCTTTATTTTTTTTTAATCTTTTCATATAACTCTCTATTTACTTACCTGTTGAAAAATGATTATATAGTCTCTAAATAACAATTTTTATCATGACGTCACCCATCAACACATAATAGCCTTGTTGAATATTTGGTCTGAAATTATACAGCATTACAATCAACTCGATTTCACATCTACTTTGTCATTTGAGTATTCCCACTAGCAGTTTACCAGCAAAGACATTTCACGTCGGACCCTTTAATTCACTTCTACCAACAATAGAGGTTGTTTGGCTTTCGAGAGCCAATAAAAACCTTTGCACGTGAGTTCGATGTTATTTGAATATATAAATATATATATATATATAAATATGTATATATTATACTCATACATACACACTGGAATTTTTTTTTTATGAGATCTTGCGTTGTATTAGATTATATTTTTGAAACATTCGTATTATGTTTTATCTGCCTTTGTTTATAATCCATATGTATTATATTACGTTAGTTTAATAATATTACTACCTATATTGTTTAAATATCATGTTAATTAAACTAAACACAACACGTAGGTACCTACAAAGAATGTCAGGCGTTCTTGTACGTTGATGTATTTAAATAGTATGCATCGAGATACATATGGATATGAAAACTGGTTATAAACAAAATTATGAAACAGATAGTTGAAAATAAAACTATCGTTTTATCATAATAATTTACGTAATACTTGGCTGTATAATATTATAGTATTGGGATATTCTTGGGTACAAAACAAAGCAGAAATTATGCCATTTTTTTGTAATTGTGTATTGTGTGACATTGGGATCTAATTCTGAAAGTTCATCAAAATCTATGGCAAAAAAAGTTACTTGTTTGTTATATAATGATATTAATATTGACTGCTATTATTAATTTTGTAACTTGTTGTAAATTATGCATTTTGCAGTAATAGATCAAATATAAATGTTATTGTTTTTTTAATTAAACTAATTAAATGATAATATAATTATACATTAATAAATATATATTTAAATATTTACAATCAATAGGATAAAAAAATATGTAAACATATTTAACTGATATTTAAACTAATATCAAATCTACAATGTGAAATGTTATAATACTCAATGTTGCAACCATTTTTATATTATTTAAGCGGCAATTTTAAAATGCTAATTTATTATTGACTTAATAAAGCCCATTTAGTTCCATGTGAATAGACAATAATTACTGTGTTGTGTCCAGCCTATGTAAAAAGTTGAAAAATAAAAGCAATTTCGTTTGAACCCCTGTCAAGCCGGAAAAAGTTTTGGTGACAAACGGGGGAAAGTGAGAGGGAAATTGGAGTTTATCAGTTGACCTTAACATTTTTAGTTTGCCAGAAAAATAATGTGAAATAAACATAATAATAAAATAGAGAATAGCGAAAACAACTTTTAAAATATAGTTTTGGTGAGTAGTTATTTTACTACCAATAAAGGGTAGGTATCTACCAATGATAGGTAGATAGGTATTTGTTGATTTTGGTAAATTAAAAATATATATAGCAATTAGGGGCCAAGTAGGAGAAATGATATGCAAGTGGCTTTTAACCATGCATTTAGTAACTGTAGGTAAAATGCATTAAGGGTAAAGTCTTTAATGAAATAGGTCATTCAGCAAAAATGTGTACGAATAAATCTAAAATCATTATGTTGTGAGGTAGATACTAAAGCAGTATAAAAGTTTCACTTAAATGTAGGAAGATATCATAATATATATATTATATAACATAAAATTATTTAAAAAATTAAATATGTGATTATAACAGTTTTTAGAAGGCCTAATCATTTTATGTACATACAACAATTTTCATTAATTTGAAAATTAATCGGAACGACTGGAAAGAGTTAACGCGATCGACAGAGTTGGATCTTGTCAGGTGCCACACCTACGATCAAACCAAATAGAATGGTGAGATTATTTGTTGATTAAAAAACTATAAGAAACTATTAATAAATATTTATAAGATAATAAATACGCATAACTGAAAGTTGAAAAATTCTTTGTGGCATTATTAAGTTGGGAAACTTTTTGTTAATTGGATTTTTGAAATATCTATAACAAACTTGAATTATGTGAGGATATACAAACAATGTTACCATGGAGTATACATAGACTATAGAGGTTACATAATATATAATATAGTTCGGCAATTCCTTGTGAAACTAAGCCGGTCTGCTCAGATTTCCAGGCAGGTGTTCAAAAAGTACATCAAGGATTAAAAGAAGGGAAAAACGTTTTATATGATATTATTGTAACACGAACAGATGATAATAGTAATTTTAATAATTCTGTGAAGGTTTTATACGAGGTTACTATAATTATAGTCTCTATATTAGTCTTTATAATAGATGCTTGGTTTTGATGTTTTTTTTTTTTTTTCATAAATAAGTGAAATATTTAGGGTGCATGATCGAGAGAAGCGAAATTAGAAAATATCGAAAAAAAGTAAATGGTACAGTAAAAGTACGCAAAACGATAATGCAGAAGTCGATGGGTTACAACTTAAAACTTTAACAACAGCGCTCCAAATATACAAACAATGAAATCTTAGATATTAAAATGTCTTTAGATAACAGTGCAAATATAACACTCAATATTATAGTGGCACAGAGTGAATGGTTTTTATTTTATTTAGCGTACATGTTTTACTTGCATTTAAAACGTCTTCGTAATTATCTATAAAAAAATTATTATTAATATAAACAAACGAATAATTGAATATTACATATTAACTATCATGTTCCAGAAAACGATAATTTTCCTGTCTATATAATTGCTTCGAATAGCACGTCCGTGTGTACCCCTACCCCCCTACACTCACGGACCCACATTTTTAATTTTGGTGTCAACATTTTGTAATCGTAATGCAACTATGTTAGTGTGTTTCACGAAAAAAATCGAAATTCATTCCGGTAACACAAAAACCAAAATGGTATTTATGGGGGGCTCAAGTTCACGAAGGCTTACATGGTTAGGTTAGGTTACAAGGTTACAAGGCTCTACATGGTTTTCAAAGTATTCTTATGTATAAAAATTAAATTTCTAACGAGTACCGGGTTATAGCTATAAGGATATATTATTTTAAAGTTTCAATGCTCAACAATAAAGCGTAATTTTTTTTCGCTAGACATGCAATTAGTTACATGGATACAAATTACAAAACTTTGATATTGGTAAGAAATTCATATAGGGCTATATGAGTTAGGGGGCTGCGTTAACTTGGCTCCCATCAATTTCGGTATTTTAGGGCCCCATGGGGTTTCGTAAGCCATATTGTTATAAGTTGCACACAAATTGAATAATGTAGATACCAATTTTAAGTAGGTATCTTTGATTATGTTTTGGGAGGGGGGGAGGGGCAGGCAATTGTAACTTGATGACGTTTGAAAAGCCATTAGCTTACTGCATTCTTCAGTATGATTTTTTTAACTATTCAAAACGCGATTCACCCAATTTTCTTCATGTGCGTGAACGTGACATGACAATGCCTTTTTAATGTATACGGAAACTGTACCTAATTTGGATAACTATATTAAATTTCAGCTAATAAAGAGTACGAACGGTTGAATCTTTTATGAAATAATATATGCCCTCAAATGGTCCCGTTTTTTATTGTTCCATACATATTTAATTTATATGTCATGTTTTAACACAAAGTTTGAATTATTATTACCTATTATTTTTTTAATGTATATTTATTAGAAAATGTTATTTATTAAATAAGTATATTCATGATGAAGAAAAGTTAACAGAAATTGTTGTAAATCGGTACAAATACCTAGTTAAACTTATATCTTTCACGTTAATATATTATTATTATCTATATAATTTATGTTATAATGCATATTACCCACACATTATAAATTAAGATAAACTAATTTCTATACATATTACTTACCTACACGTTGTGCAACTTTCTATTATCTAAATACTTATTAAATTTATTATTTGATTTCATAAAAAGTCTATATAATACCTACCTTTAATGGCTTCAATGAAAAATTGCTCTTTTTTAAAAATAAACATGAATTGTATTTGTTATACGTACCTATTTCATAACATAAAAATGTGTTGAAATATGAAACTGTGTGGATAAGTGATTTATCGATAGGTACTCAAAAGAAGATAGCATCACATAGTGTTGGGACTTGACGACAGAAGTGATCGATGACAGCAGATGCTGGAAAAAAATCGATTTTTATTTCGATTCGTAATGATGATAAAAATGTTTGATTTTTTTCTGCTATAATAGTTTAGAAACATAAAATGGCTAAGTTCAGGGTGAGTAGGTTGGCAAGAAAAACTCTAATCAAACCAGGATTCTAAAACGTACAGATTGAATCAATGTTGATCGTTTTATTTGGCAGCCAGGCGGTGTTGTGCATGAAGATTTCGTGCTTGAAGGTCGTACAACAAATGCACAATACTAAAAACAAATAATGGACCGCCTCCTCTAAGGTGTATCGGTCATGATTGTCCCGCTGCCATGTTTCAGTCACGCGATTTTTTTCCTACCACACGCTAATGCTCCGCCCGATGCCATGGTATAGTTATGATTACTTTTTGGCACAGAATGACGTCACTACCCTTCATCATCCATTATTTGCCATATGTTTGTATCTATCGGTTCAAATCTATTTATGTTTCCTAAATTAAAATTTTAATTGAAAGTCGGTAGGTAGATAGGTACTTACAAAAGCAATTTCCAACGCTTGGAACATTTCGATAGCTTAAGGAACTGTGATAGAAGAATAAAAGTCCGTTGCATTAAATTATTATTTAACGCAGTTATTAAATGGTAGGTTAATATATAGTTATAATTTTGTATAAAATTACAATTATTGTATTAAAATGTTTTATGAATTTAATTAAAACTTGTATTTTAGATATTATAATATTAAAATATTATTACAAGAATAAATAATAATAAATAATTTAAATATTACTACTAACTGAAATTAAATTATATTCTCTGAATGAACAAAATTATTGTTTGATTAGACAACTAAAATGTTTTGCAAAAAAAAAATATCAACGGTGTTTGTCTGACGTATTGATTTTTACAAATGTATTTTCATAGTTTTAATGATTTTAATGATTAAATTACAACAAGTAGTTTATTATATAGTATATTATACCTATATGGAAGATCAAAAAAAAATTAAACTTTAGTTCGGTTCACAGAGTTTATATTCATACATTGGAAACCACTTTAAATGATTATTATTGACATAAAATCAAAGGTTGGTTGTAAGTACGATGAAAATATATTATGAATTATACGTAGATTGCTATAAATTAAAAGTAATAATAAAATAAAGTTTATCATAGTCATCCTATATTACCCATATACTCAATAAAAAAACAAAATGAGTAAGTAAGTGAAACGGAATGATTTATTTTTAGGTACCTATCTGGTATATATAGTTTTCATCCAATACCAAAATATAATGCACAATAGTTGAAGAATTTATCTAAATTCAAATAACAAGCTTATGAAATAGATACCTACTTAAATTACAGCTGATAAATAAGCATTTTCCATGCCTTTAAAATAGTAGAATTTGCTTAGCTCCAATTTCGAAAAAAAGAAATCAATAAAAAGCGAAATTTCTTCAATACTTATATTGTCATATTGTGTTGATGGATTACAACTGACAATGACCGAGTAGAGAAAAAAATTCTGTCAACTTTTGAAAATATTTTTTTTTAGTTTTAAGGCTGATTAAAAATTGTAAAAGAGATACACTATGTCAAGTTCCATTATAGTCCTGAGTTAGTATTATCTAATATCTACACTAAGGAATTCCGGATGATTGTTATAGGTACATAAGTTCTGTGTATAATATTCAATTTTGATTATGTTTAATGATAAATATACCAACTATAGAACATATAATTTAAACCATATTTGCTGAACCTCTCTGAGTGCGGTTAAAATCAAAATGCAAAGGTCGCTGAAAACGCTGACTGAATTACCTATGCACCTATAATAGGTTACTCGACCACGTTACAATAGAATATACTAAAATTTATACAGTCGCACAAAACCTTTAGTTTATATTACTTTCGAATACTTTGAAATATGTAGCTATCTACACAAATATGAAAAGGTTTGTCCAGTAACATATACACATGTATTTATTCAACTTAATATACTTTGTGAACAAAATTATAGTTTACGATTTGTAAGTCAATATTCTAAGGAGTGGTAGGCGATGTTACAACGAAACTATGAACTAATATCTAAGACTGTGAAGGTGAGACACGATCTGCCTCTTAAATGTCTTCGATATCCCATAACTAGGGTGTATTTAAGAGGGGCACATGGAGCCCGTACCCCCATCTTTCGTATTTTATGCTTTTTTTTTATAACTGAGAGTATTAACATCTCTTACTAATTAAATATTATGTTTCTGCCAAACACATGTATTTTGGTTGAGATGTAAAATATGAGCTATAACCTATTACTATATATGATTGAATTTTTTTTGCCCCCCCCCTTTACTATCTCAACGTGTGACATTTTTAATTACGCCTCTGTATCGTTTAGTATCTATTAGGTAGTAAGATTAATAATAATATTTTATTTGTCAAGTTCAATTAGGTACATAATATGACTATAATTCATATGATAGTTTTTATATCATTGACTGTATTAAGATTTTTAGATCCGTTGTGATCTATGATAAATGTAAATAAAATCATAAATGCATATAACATAGGTAATAAATTAGTTCAAAAATAAAATGCTTAAAATGTTTTATAATATTATATAACTTGGGCAGTTGGTCAATAAATGACTTTTGTGAATTTCTAAAAAACCGTTGTGATCCATATTACGTAATTTTATATTAATTGGAAAATGTTCACCAAACCGTTAATTTTATACTCATTCATATTATAACATTTTTAATCACCTTAAAGTATATTCAAAATAAATATACAAATGTATTTACCCGTAAAAGAATGATTTAACTGTGTTTTTTGAATATTGAATTCTGTTCAGCTGCGTTACTAAAGTATTTTTATCATACCCAAAATAAAAAATAAAATTAAACATAATAGATAATAATTCTCAATCTACCTTTTATATTTTACAAATCATTTATGTAGAAATGTCAATACACGCTTTTGGGTAAATTATGGATTAATACAAAAGTGTATAATTTAAATTAATAGAATTAAAAACCTCGGCAGAATTAAAAAGATAAAAGCCATTCGTAGTTTTCTCGTGTGTTAATAATGAGGTATACAGCTTAATAAATCTGTTTGATGTTCAAAACATGATTAATGGGGAAATTCGTTTCTAATATTTATGTAACGGTTATATATTTAATTAAATCAATTATGTGGGGTTAAGATGTGACCTAATCTAACACATGTTCTTAGGTAACATTAAATCACCATTAGATAAAATTCACCTTCCTATAGTTTTTTTTTTTTAATATTCCAATACTTAGTATAATATTATACTGACAGATTGTACACATTTACTACAAACCATTGTTAATATTTAACTTTGAATATCTACTAAAAAAACATTATATTAAACTAGTTTTAGTTATTTATAATAATAATTCAAAAACTCAATAAATACATTTACAACTTAATTTATACATTTGATATATTTATATTGGAGTGGTAAGTCGACCTTGTATTGCATTTCAAAGTGAAGATTTTTGAGGTTCTTAAGATTCAATATTTAAGATGATAAATGATGTACTAGGTATATAAAATGAGTAAAGTGACAGCTAAGGATAAAATCTTTAAGCGTGCTGGATTTCGAGGTTCTTATAAGTGACTAACCCTAGAATATATTGTTGTATGAAATTAATAATTAAGATGTCGTACCTACTTTTAATTTTATATGGAAACATAATTAAAATTGATCTTTACTATTGAACCTAACAATATAATATGTAAAATCAACAGTTAAATTGCTTACCAAACAATACTTAGGTTTTACTGGAAAACATACATGGTTTTTATTACGAAAAAAACAAACCAAATACAATAACTATGACTTTTTGAGGATGAAAATAGAAAAAAGGTAAATATCTTTTTATTTATTTCATTTAAAAATATAGAACAAGTAATGATAAAAGGAAAGAAATGATCATAAACAAATGTAGAGTAAATTAAGATATAGTTATTTAAGTATCTCGATATTAAAATTAAAATTTGAAACAACCTATATGGCACGAGATTTCTAAGTATATGTGATTAAAGTTAATCGTTAGAATATATTACTTATTACTTAAGTAAAATAACATATATAGGTACTCAAAAAAGCAATTATAAATTATAATAATATATTTAGGAGTGTAATAGTATTATACGTTGTACGATACTTGTATGTCAATGCATAATACCTATGACTCTATTTTAGAATAATGTAATTCCATGTACATTTTTAACTGTAGTTTAATCTTTGAATAATTGCCAAAGTTTCATACAACAGAAAAGTTTTTTTTTGTAAAAAGAACTATAACTAGGTCAGTAGAGAAAAATTACATTTATCTTTTAAAACTTATTGTGAAATAATCAGCGTAGGTACTTTTTAATTTTTGTAGTTTTAAATCATAAAAGAGGATATCAGTCTACTATTCATTGTAACTATCAACTTAATACAAAACTAGACAGGGACAACTAATTTAATAGTTTATTTCCCGTTAATAAAAGGAAAAAAAAATAATGAAATGTGTATAGTTGTTTATGTTACACAGCTAAAGTGATAATTAACATGAATTATATTATAATAAGTACTTACTACAAATTAGTTTGATATATAATAAAACTAAAATGATTATTATGTTAAAAATATTATCTTAATCTGAACGATAATATTGTAATATAATATACACGAATGAAGATTTTCTTAGATATAAAATATATATAATGAATAATTTAAAAGCATCATATTGGAATAGAACAAGTTATTGTAAATAAAACAACAGACAATAAGTAAGAATCCAATAAGCATTTGACAACTTCTTAAAAACTATAACATTTAAAAAAAAATCTTAACTAATTCAAATTTGAAATGTTTAAATACGATTTTAACCTTATTTGAATTACCAGTTTTTTCAAAAATAAATAGTCATTATGGAAACTTACACACTACCACACTTGGGGGACTATTACTATTTATTGTTTTAATTAAATATATACTCCACATTTTGTACAAATATTATACCACAGTTAAAATTATAAGGCAAATAGACATTATAAATCTTACCAAAAGTTGAATGTCTAGACAAGATTAATGTTGGACAGACCAATGACACTTCACAGTTTAAAAAAACACACTAAATTTTCATCTTCATTTTCTCAGGAACATTGAGTTTTAAAATTGCCTCATCCGATAAACTTAGTTTATATAAGTCACTTTTTTGCCAATATAGTGTTTTACGCACTTATGGAATTTTTATACGGAGCTTCACTAAACTCTCCAACAATATAACGTTACATGGTTCTCAGTACGTATCCATCCATATAAACACCAATTCTTCATGTTTTGTTTCAGATGCACCAATTTATTAAAATCTTAATATCAAAATTGTTGCAATTAACTATCAACGATTTCACTACTTAGATCTACATTCTCACACAGAAACCTTCTGAACCACAGAAACCAATCTTCTTAAGATTGTCATCCAAAACACTTCCGGAATAGTCAAATAGATATACGTAAGAGACTTATTTATGTAAACTAAGTTGATTAAATTAAGGCAGGCATCTTATCGGTGTCACACTCTGTGTGAGTGACGAATGTATGTCGTATGTATTAATATTACAATGATATATGAGGGTTTTTGTTTGACTGACATCACCTTTTTCAGCAATAAAAATACTTCAACATTCAGAATATTTCAGAATATTTAGAAGATAGTTATTTAGTTATTTCTTATAAACACTGATAAACATTATTATGTTTGGTCAAAATACTTAAAAAATTAAAACAAGATTCATCATAAGCTGTTCTTACGAAATCTTAAAGTTCTACAAATATAGAAATGCACAATTTTTTTATATATCTAAATTTAATGCTGTATGACGTATTGCCAATGTCATAATATTATAATAATAGGTATATTTCTTATCTTATAAATACCGTTTCATTTAATCTTAACAAAAATTGTATGATATGGACAAACCATAGTAACAACAATCCCCATTAATAAGATAAAATAGCTTTCCTTTTATCCAATTTATTAACATATCTTTCTAATATTTTCTAATATAAAAAAAAAAAATTAACAAAATGTATGCAACTGTCAGACAAGTTAAAAAAATCAATAATACAATCGATCATAAGATAAAACTGAAACATGAATATCAGTATTTCAAATGAAAAAAAGGGCGGGTAAGTGTATGTCGCTCTGCTGTACAGTAGGTTACAAGTGAGTCACTGAAATGGATTGTGTTAGATTTTAATAATTTAATCCAATGATATAATATCATTGAATAAGAAAAACGATTCTGAGGGAAGACGGTCAGTCAGTCTATAATATCTTACTAAGTCTAAATGTATTTGATGATATTATTGTGAATAAACTAATTAATTTTAGTATTATAGGCATTAGTATTTACTATAGTTGGTTAAATTCATTTTTCTCAAAAAATTATATTTTAAAATGCCATTGCGTGTATATAAAATATAACAATATATTCTAAAAGTTTCATATACCAACAAATAATATTTTTAAATTATATCAAAATAACTAAAATCATTATTCTTGGTTTAAATATGAAATTTTGTCTAAATTTGAAATTAAAATGTCTGTAAAAAATAAATGTGTTGATATATTTTTTAGATTTTTTGGTTACAGTATGATTTATTTATGAAGATTTTTGTTTTAAATTTTCAACACTTAGTTATAAAAACTGAACATTTTATAATTTTTTAATTACAATGATTTATAATTTTCGAGATTTTGACAAATTTTGTCAAAATTCGAACTTTAAATGCTTATAAAAAAAAATCGTGCCTATGTATTTTCAATATTTTTCAACTGATGTTGTAACAATATATAAGAAAGCTTGTATTAAATTTTCAGACTTTTTCGCCCACCAAATAAAATTTTATTGACAATTATAAAAAAAAAAACTAAAAAAATTGAAAACTAAAAATGTCTGTAAACAGCTCAAAACAAATCAAAATATTTTCAAAATTGAATGGTGTATAGAAAATGAGAATATAAACATTTAGTGAAATTTTCATGCATCTACAATTATTCGTTTTTGAATTACAACCAAATAAGAAAAACGCTACATGAGAAATCGAGTGAATATCCTATGTTGTAAAATTATGAACTTAAAACACTCATAAAAAATTATTTTTAATTGCTTTTAGATATTTTATTTTTGATAAAAGTAGAAAAACTTACGTTAAATCTTGTGTTAAAATTTAAAACCTTAGATTTAAAAAGAAAAATTTTTATGAATTTCTAACTCCAAATAATTTGCAAATTTTCGTCATTTTTACGTAATTTGTCAAAATTTCAACTTTAAATGCTTAAAAAAAAAAATTGTGACTACAGATTTTTAATATTTTTCATGTGCCTTTGAAACAATATATTAGAGCATTCTATTAAATTTTCAAGAATTTTTAACGAATAAATAAAATGTTATTGATTTTAAAAAAAAAAAAACCAAAAAGATTGGAAATTTAAAATGTCTGTAAACAGCTCAAAATAAGTCAAAATATTTTGAAAACGGTATGGTATATAGAAACTGCTTATATAAACATTCAGTAAAAATTTCATGTATTTACCGTCATTTTTTTTAGACTTACACCAAAACCAAAATCGATTTTATCGAAAATCAATGTTGCGTAAAAATTCCCGTTTTTTCCTTAATTTTCCATTTGTTTTTCACGGTACTTTTGAAAACTACTGGAAAATGTTTACTTTTGACCCCCCAAAGTACCAACTAGATTCACTTTCCTATCAGAAAAGGCACTATTAAAGAAAATCTAAGCACTTTTACTGTCCCAAAACGTGATGACAGACACAAAAAAAAATAAAAAAAAAAATAAAAAAAAAACACACATCATTGTAAAACCAATACATTCATCGCTCCACTCAGAATCTAAAAAATTAAATCTGGTTAGAATTGAACATACCAGAGTACCAGACTTACATGAATTTTTTATGGTAAAAGCTGCCCTCCCAAATATCAATTAGGAGACCAGATTCGGATAATGAAAGTCATTTAATTCTTCAAACTAGGTAACGCTAAACATACTGGTTAACAATATAATATTATTATGCATTAACATAATATCTGTGGTATTATTCCTTCACTATTGTTATAATGCCATACACACAAACAACCAATGTTATTGTAAGTAATATGTAACTATGTACTTTACATATTTTGTTATACTGATTTGATTTCTTGCTACTCAAATACATGATGTTAATATTTTAAATAAGAGTTAGAAAAAAAATGTAGGTTATAACTACAATTTGATTCGTAATGCTATTTGCTTATAATATCATGTAGTTGTCAAACCAAACTTATTCAAGAATAATAAAAACATTAATTAAATAAAGATTAGCACTCCAGTATCATTAGATTCTATTATCACTTATCATTATATCAAATATATTATAATTATTTTTTAAATATCAAGCACATATTATATTTTATGCACACAATGCACATTGCACAATAACAATAATCAATCTTCCATTAATTTATTTTAACGGCCGCGATTGACATGATTCACGAAGCCACCGATATTACCGATATTAGTGTCACTTCAACATTCACTTAAAAAATGAATATAATTACATTTCAATCAGTTTTATATTTATTTCCATAGGTCTTATTAATTATATTTAATGTGTATAACACATATTTTATCATAACTAATTTAAGTACCTATATATAGGTTGTTTATTTTAATTTAACCGTTGAACAAATACATATTTATACAGACATAGTTCTAGAACAAAAATAAAAACAATATTGTGGGCATATACTGTTAAAAGTAGGTAGCTGCAATGCCT
The DNA here is from genome assembly GCA_027563435.1 of Nasonovia ribisnigri. Taxonomy (NCBI): domain Eukaryota; kingdom Metazoa; phylum Arthropoda; class Insecta; order Hemiptera; family Aphididae; genus Nasonovia; species Nasonovia ribisnigri. The sequence continues at coordinate 29,833 of JANEHU010002392.1, read as the reverse complement.
GCTAAGTTATAGCGTGTATCAGTGCGGTGTAATGAACATAAAAAACCATAAAAGGAAATAATTTCCTAAATGACCTATCCCTGTAAGAGTTATTACAGTTTCATAATTTTAGTTTTTCATACACCATGTGGTAAAATAGTAATCAGCGCAAAAAACATTTGGTCATTTTAACCATTCACAGAAGTTTGCGTATCGCATATACTTGTTGTTGGTACTATATAACTTTGTATCTCATCAAATATTTTTATAATGGTGAATAATCATTAATGGAATGTGTAAATAATATACAAATATTAATATAGTTACGAAAACTGTATAGAAATTACTAATTAAAACTTCGTATTTATCAAGTTAATGTATCGTATTGCAGTACTAGTAGAAGAGGGGGGGAGGATAGAATAATAAATCTAAACCAGTAAATTTGCAATGTTATATATAACATAAATACGTATACGTTTTAGATGGAACCAACGTGAGTAAAACATCCAGCAACCTCAATAGAACTATTAATCATAAATTATTGTAATAAATATAAACGTGTAATTAGAAATATTAGATTTTAGATTAATATTACCTGTCAGTCTTTTACCCAATTACTATTCACTGATTCACTTCTAAACCACTTCCACCCACCCATTAATCTCAAATAACCCGAGAAACAACTGCTTCTCGATTACTACATTTGCTACACCTATGGCACATATTCTAAATATTTGTTTAAATTTATTTTTTTCGTAAGTAATAGTTGAAACAATATTTTCATATAGAACATATTGTATACGGTAGCTATATCATATTACAAACATAGTTTTTGATAAATCGACAAATAAACAACTTTACATACAGAAGAATATGTGCTTTTTGGTATTTCACAGGCTTATTATAATAGCCAATTGATTTGATGAAAATATTTGTGTAAGGTAATTAGAGATTTTTTTAATTAAAAAGCTTTATTGATTAATTGAGTCTGAAGTACGATTTCTGAGTGGATATAATGAATTTATAAATTCATTATAATATGTTGTTTTTAAAATTAATTTGAAAATTTGTTTTTAAAATATATATAGTTCCTATACATTTAAAATAAAAGAAAAAAATTCAAATAGTTTTTATAATTATTGGACATAATGGACATATTGAACATTATTTTTTTATAAAAGCATAGTTTTATATAGGTACGTAAAAATGATTATTTCTTATAACATTGTTTTAAATATAACTTTACAATTTTACCCTATTATAATAGTGATAACATTTTTTAAATATTTTATTTTTTTATTATGACTTATTTAAATTAATTATAGTATATGTCTAGATGTTTAAGAAATAAACGTTGAATGGAATTAAATATGTGTTAAACGTTAAAAAAAATGAAACTTTGCACTAATTGAAAACATACAATTTTTAATTTTTGGAAAAATATTATAAACATAATTTTAACAATTTATTTCACGTGGGAAATTACGTAAAAACTAAAATTTCAAGGTTGTAAATTGATTAGTACTGAGATAACTGATATCTTTTTATCGAAATCAATGGTAGTTACATGGAGTTTTAGGCACATATATGAACTTAATAGAAGTCTGTGGTCTTAGGATATCGCCATACTGTTAAGAAAATTATATCTAGTTATAAACTTATAAGTTATTACTATACAGATAATAACTGTTCAAGTGCATATTTCACACCAATTTCCCCACTCAACAAGACTCTATAGTTGTTTACTAGCATCAATTGTCATTTCAATTATGGAAGTCATTATTTAGGTTTTTACTAAACAAAATTAATTAAAAAAAAATTTATATTTGTAGTATTCTGTAGCTGAAGGCTTGATTTATTATATTTTAATGTTCAGTTACATTATACATTATTATTGAATTTTTGTTAAATATTTTACTGTAAATAGTTAAATAATTGTTATTATTGAAATTCTCAGACATTTCAAAGTGTAAATTATTTTGTATATTGTCATCTACATACTATACCGTCTATACTTATTCTTTTCTAATTAAATTTATTACTATACGTAAAACTGAATTTTAAATAACGAAAATAAGAAATTAATGATCAGATTATAAGACTTTAGTAATAATTATAAAGAGTGGAAAATGTTATGGACTATTTAATTAAATAGATCCATTTTCGGAAACTTGATCTCATAATGGCTCAATATAGTTATTTAATCCATTATTATACATATAATATTAAAATGATATCGGTAACTTTTCATACATTATTAAACATTTCGAAATTTCATATAGGTACCTATTTTTATTTTATTTTGAAGTTAATAATATCTGTTAGATGATTCATCAATAATAATTTCACAGTTGTTCTTTTTGAAACAAGACCGATTATATCATAATACATTAATTGTATACACTATATTATATACCTACTAAAAACCAAAACTATGAAAGTTGCTCTACATTATAGAAGGTTCGAAAATACCTCATTAGATCAATGTAATAGATGTGATAAATTTGAGTTCAATCGTAAAGTGTAGCATATGAAAAACGATTCTGGACGAATACGTTGCGTCTGCCTGCATTTCTTAAACTATTTTATAAAAAATGAATACTTGGAAAATGTTATCATATCATTTCTATAGAAAGTACTAATAAAAATATTTTTTTTGAAAAATGCACGTACCTTCAGGAGTTCAGTTATTCATTATTTAATGACAACAAAAACACAAAAGCTCAATTTTGTTATTTGATAACAACCGAAAATACTTAAACATTCTCGATTTCCCCGATTATTATACTAAAGTACTAAGAATTTTTACTTTTAACACTACCCTCCCAAATTAAAGTTCGAACTAGATAGAAATCGTTATCAGAAACCTTAAAGTTTAAGATTGAAGAACTATTACTGCTTTAAAATGTGATAAAATGAATACACACTCGCGTACACACACATACAAACCATTACATTTATTAATCCACTCTGAATCTAAAAGTATGAAATAACAAAATTAATAAAATGTTAAAAATAAACTGTGAATTTTTTAAATTTAATTATCTAGGGAGAATAAATTAATATTACAACCACGAGTACCAAACATAATGCTCGTAGGTAACAACAATAAAAACAATAATTGTTAAAATCAAAAAACGAATTTCAATGATCAAAACCAAAGGGAGAACGAAATAAAAGTTTTCATTTATTTTTATTATTATTTTTTTTTGTATCACGATAAAAGTTTTTGATTGTGTTTTTTTAACACGCTACCATCCCTACTTGTTGTCGTCATTAACGCAGGTCACAGCAACAAAATGCATAAATTATTATTATATGAATAACTTTCAGATCTTAGATTTCGATTTTTACCGTCAAGAAACTGTTAACACAGTAGCGCACTCACGTTTTATTTTCTGTGGAGGTCGCTCTAATAAATTTTTTTCCAAAACTACATACAAACTGTCACTTTAGAAGAAAGACACATTTTGTAGGAATATGCATTTTCAGAAGAGATGACATAGGTGGTGGGGGGAGGGGGGGTTGGCCCTGAACCCTCTCAGTGTGTGTCACTGTAATATTACCTACTTTATAATACTATAATAATTAGTTGTCACTTAATAGTAGAATATATTATTGTAGTACATAAAATGTAGGTAAGATGTGTGAGAATGTACGTTAGGTGTAGAAGCTACTTTGTTTGCATAAAATGACAGAGATAAAATTGTAATTTGACCAAGTAAAAAAGAAAAATAATCATAATATTCATTTTTAAAACATTAAAATATTATTTTGTTTTTTTCAAAATATTTTTAGTTATATATTTTCTATTTTTACCAAAGTATGTACATCATACAGTATACCTATCCATGCGTATAAGTATGAATAACTTAACGTTATAAACAATTACATCAGATAATACGTAATAACTATTATACCGTACATCAATAAAGATGGTGACAATTACCTACATAAGTAAAATTATATACCTATGCATAATGGAAGTGTTGTATTGGAATCCAATCATGCATACAAAAAATGATTCCGTACGATGGCACACGACCTCTATTACGAATGATAAGCACTTTATAATTTATGCTTCAATAACTATTACCGTAGATGTGACTAATTTTGGCGAAAACCACTCAAATATTATGTATAAATTATTCAACTATCATATTACTAACTTAAGTTAATACCAACGTTACATTGATCGCTAGCTGTGGTTAGGTTCATTGTGTACATAGTTTCAAAATATTCAAAATATTTTGAAACAATTGCATTTTATGCGTAGACGTATGCTTCATAATAATTTAAAGAGTGGGGGGAAATGCCAAAGTCCTAAACATTTTATTTCTCGAATAATAACATATAATATCTTAACTTTAAATAATTAAAATAATAAATTAAGAAGTTAAATAAAAAAATGGATCCTCGTAGATTTTGGATATTATTGAAATTTATTTTCTGAAGTGCCAACTTTTAAAGAAATTTGTATTTCATTCACACACTTGTGCTAGCTGTTCAACTGATAATTAGAATAATCATTAAAACTAAATAATTATTAAATTTCGTGTCAATATATTAACCTATAATTTGTTTAGTAGAAAAATTCTAAATATTTAAATTATGTTTATATTTTTTTCTTAGTGTTTATTTTCATAATAATACATTTTAGCGCCTATAAACAAATTAACATGGGTCCTCGTCAGTAATTTAATAGCACGACATTATTTTCTTCTTGTGGCTTAACAAAATAAGATTTTGAATAAATGAAACTAACTGTTATTTTATTTAGAAATAACTTGTTGTAGCTAGTCTGTTGTTAAATTGAATTGACATAGATTTGTTTTAGGGAATAATAATTGAGTCCACTCTTAGTTAATGTAACCTGTTGGCTGTAACAGAGAAAATCTGTACGATAAGCTAATTAAAACAGTTAAAGTTATTTATTATATTATTTTTGTTCCGTGAATTGGATTGAATCCAAGTTTAAACAAATTCAGCTAGAAGGAATATTAAACATCAGTGGTATATTATTTTCCAAATCATGTTCTTAAAAATGTATATACGAGTACCTAATTACTTCAAATTCATATTAAATGTTAATTTCTATAGTTATATCAAAATTACCTAGGTACCTAATATTTTTGAATATGATATTATTAATTGTTCAAACCTAGTACCTTCCTACCTAGTTTGTACCATGTCATTATAACCAATAGTAGTAATACTGAACATTGATGATAGTTTTTATCTTGATTGTTTCAAATCTTTAATTTGATTAAACATTGCCATTACTAAAACCATTACGTAGATGTAAAATTATTTTAATATTAGGTAGGTAGGTATTTACATTTTTGAATTTTTTTATTGTTAAAATATGTTTATTCATATAAATTTAAAAAAAATATTACATATAGGTACCTATAATAATTGATTTAGATACCCAGGTAGGTTTAGCTTTGTTAGTTCAAACATTTCAGTGAATCAACCTATGGTGAAACGTAATGGTAAGAACATTATTCGTGTTTGTATGTGGAATTTTTACAATAGTTTAATCTCTTAGCAAGTTTTGTGTATACAATATAGCGTAAAGTAAAAATGCTCATAACTCACTTAATAACCAAACTATCGTAAAAAAACAGAGTATACAGATAATGTTCTTACCATCAAGTTTCATAACAGGTCGATTCACTCTAATTTTTAAACTAACGAAGACAACCTTTATCTGCTGATCTTAAAACTGATATGTTATGCAGTTGTAAGACGGATACAACAAAGTCCCGTGTTACGACCTGTTAAGTACCTATTATTAATTATATATTTATTTAGGTTATGTATTTCAATTTGAAATTATACCCATCATTTATCAATAAAACTAACAAAACGTTTATCAAAATATATGTAGGTACCTACAGTTATTTGTAAACAAATATTTAGTTCACTTAAATTACTACATAATTCTCAGTAAAACAAACTTCGTTGTTTTCAAACATTTCGACTAGATAAGTACTCAATTCCTTTAACCTCACGGTTTAAGGTTTCGGGTTTGAAGACACATTGTTATTCATCATTGTACGTATTAGTCACTAGTAGAAAACAAATGTTTGAATGCATTTGAAATCATGCAATCATGAAAACGGTTTCTGCAGGTAGGTATAAACAATACAAAATAATACAATGGACGTTATGGATTGGCACGTTGTTTTATTTAACACGATTGCATATACACATAATGTATACCACCGATAGTATCTATACATAGATTATATAATAATATGTACGTACACAATGGTAATACAACTGTACACTTATAAAATATTATGTATTACGGTTTTTGATCGTGAGTCGTTCATTTGTTCGATGCACAATGTACATTATTATAAATTTACGTATAGCTGTACAATCGTAATATTCTCTGTGCATAGATACTGTAAAAGTACTATTTTTATATATTATATTTATGAAAGTTGTACCTATCTATATGAGTTCAATACATTTTATTTTCATTTATTTACTCACAACCTATCATCTGAACACCACAAAAAAAAAAAAAAAAAAATAAAGAACACAGAGACTGATTTGTATAATAAGACAAAGGTATATATCATAGGTATTTACTCAGTTTTTTCTTTCGTTGTATGATGAAACTCTTGTTATAACCGTATAAAGATAATTGGCAATTGCAGGGCTACATTATTATTTATAAAAATTAAAAAAAAAAACACTCAATTGTTTATATTTTTAAACATTTTAAATAAATAGTAGGTATCTACTCTTCTTAAAGATGATTAAAATGTTTATAACAAGTATTAACTATATTTAACCACATAATGTCAATAAATATAACTCAATATTTGCATCTGTACACAATTGTGTACCAAGTAAATGATAATCAAACTAATAAAATATATGTCTAGTCGGTGTTTAAATAATATAGGTATAGCTGTATACCAGGTGGCAAGTGTCCCAGCTGTGTTACCTAATCAACCAGATAACGATTCGGCACGATATTTTGTAATCAGTGGAAATGTGAAATACTTATAATAATACTCCTATGTGTCACCGATTGATATAAGCCAAAAATAGTAAATTAATAAATCCAAAGATGAATTCTTCAAGTAATTATTTGAAAACTTAAAGCTTCATCTACCTCTCAGAATTCTTCTATTAAACAATTAAGAAAAAAACATTTTTGTTTCAACTAACCTCTAAATCCTACCACATTAGATCTAGACAACGATGACTCTTCGTCAAATCAATCTAAACAAAACAAACCAATAATGTGCAGACATATGAAAACTATTCCAATAATAATAATTATAACATCATCCTATCATCACTATCAATCATAATTGAAGAAATAACAGATTACTTGGGTCCGAGGCAAGGGTTTAACTTAAACATTAGTCAGATAACTTCACTTTTAAATCGCGCATTCAAAATCTAAAAATCAACAAATCCGACGCTTGCTTTAAAATTACCTCTTTTCTGAAAAATGGAAAAATACAATAATACATATAGTATTAACTATAATCAGAGAAATTATATAGACTTATGTATTATTGAAACTTTATCGATAGTCAAAACTCTCATTAGGTAAATCAATGTATCACTAGGAGAAGTAGAATATTTACAGTTAAATAAGTCACTATCAGGTTTTACTCTAATAAAACAAAAACAAAAACTCCTATAATTTTTATTGACTTCATTCAGCCATATAAAATATATGCTATAAATAGTACTGATATTTTCATCATCTCAAATATTTTGTAAAAAAAAAAATCGCACCTTGACTTCCAGTAATGTTGAAACAGCCAAGCTTTCGGATATACAGAAAGTACCGTTTCCACAGCCTACTTCAGGTTAGGTAGGTATGCAGCAAAGATTATTCAATATCAATACGAGCTCCATATTATCATCACTATGACTTGTACCATCTGTCAAAAATCACATCTGTCTAATTCAAAGAGCTACTAAACTTCAACAAGAACTTACAAATCAAGTGACCATTAAACTCTACCGGGACGACTTCCCTAACGCTAATCTACACAAATAACCAACAAACAAAGACCACCCATAAAATCTTACAAGTTTGTATGCCAATGCGGCAATGTCACTTAAAGCCAAACTTTCCACTTATAACGTAAAATAAACAGACCGCACTATTTAAATTCATTGAAGAATTTAAATCGATTATAATATCACTAATTTCTTTCCTCACATAAGCCATAAAGAAAACAACATAATCATAAATATTTAATTCATATAGGTACATCAAACACACTTAAATGATCTCACAAACCTCAAAAATCCACTCACAGACGTTATCTCTGCTTAATCCACTCCTGTAATTCCCCTTTTCAAAGGACAAAGTGTTTACAGACCTTCTAGTTAATTAAACTTATTAGCCTTCACAACTATCAACCCATGGGATATCATCAATGGATAATTTCCTTATAACAATATAAGTATGAACAGACGCTTTAATCCTTGTTGTAAAAACCAATTCACAAATTTTATTTTATTTAATACAATTATATAAAACTAGCTGTTCTGCCCGAATTCGTTCAGGCTAACGATTTGTATTTTCAATAAATACATTTGTATACAATTGATTTGCCATATTTCTTCTAATTTATTATATTATACTCAGCTGATTTCGCACACTTCGTTGACAGTGAAAAATGTCAGCCCTTAAAAAAAAAATTGAGATTGTTCAACTCAGGCGGGGTAGCTACGTCAGATCGCGAACAATATGCGACAGCATATCAAGTAGGCATTGTGATAAAATTAGATTATATACATGCTTGATCTGTCCGATTAACCAATGGCAACTAATATACAAATAAAATACTAATTTCTACCAATTATAATTTCTTCTATAACTAATAGTAACTATTTATAAAGAAAAATGTCAATCTTAAACTCAAAATCACTGTTTGAGCTGCTCCCCTGGTTGGACATCTAATTTACCCTTTTTAAATGACCTACCAAACCTATTGTACTCAGGGATAATGTAACATTCTTATGACGACAATTTTTGAAATCAGTTCAGTAATTTTTGAGTTTATTCGTTACAAACATCCAAATGTTTCATCTTTATAATATTAGTTTAAATATAGATATAGACTATAACTACACGTCTATACACATTCCTTCTTGGAAAAAATAAAATGGTTAGATTTATCTATGTGTAGATGTATATATTACACAAGACGTTCAATATAAACAAATATAGTTTCTAATTTAGGAGACATATACGTTTATAACTAATATAGGTTTATTATACAATATATTATGTATAATATATATAAATATATATGACTTATAATAATAGTCATAGCACCGCTTGGAGATCAATATAAGGCTCGATGAACAAAATAAAATATAGGCTAGGACGTTAGGGGTGATGGACATTTGCCAGATGTCGAAACACATTTAAATGTTGTGGTACCTACCAAATGACGTTTGATCAAAATTTGTTCTGGCACAGTGGAACTAATATTTACTGCAATGATACGTTTATTGGAAAAATATTATAATGTCATGAAAAATAAAATACATGGTATGAGATTATAAGTATTTTAATTTATATTTCAGCAGTGGGGTGGAATTTTAATAAAATAAACTGTGGTTGCAAAAGCCAAATATTTTTGTCAGTTAGTCTTTTGATCATGAACTACTTACACAATTAGCAATACCCATATCATTAAATATGTATAGGTATATCATAATGGTGTGTACAGTAGTTATATTTTAATTAGTTAATAAGAAATGAGAACTAATTTACCATACTTATGTCCTATTTAATAGCTTTTAATACATTAAAATCTGGAAGAAGTACCTAGTCCAATAACTCCATTTTTGAAACAGACCATTAAAAATATATGGAAACCAACTAACAAAGAACTTAAAGTAGCAATGGTTGAATGTTTATAGAAAAGAGTCAAAAACAACTTTCAAAGTCGTTTACTCATCTAAGAAAAATTGTAATAAAAAAACATAATATAATCACTCTCTAACCTCTTCAAATTGTGCTTATATTGTGGCTATCCATATTTCAATATTTGTTTTAAATATTTAACTGTATCAACAATTAATATGCGTCAATACAAATACTATTATAACAACTTCTACTAACCAATACCTAAATATTATACGGTAGGTAATAGGTACTAGATTTCAATTTTAATTTTAAATATAAATTAATAAAAATAAATAACGAGGTATTCAATTAATTTTACCGTTTAAATATTTTTATTCTTAATTCAAATAAATGCACCTACAAAGTATTTTATTGAGCACAGCCATAATTTATTACTCTTCTAAATAACTGTTATTTTAATTTATTGAATATTTTACTGTAGCATGAGTCATAATATTACGTTTATAATTTGAATGTCTTGTCTTTTTAAAGACTACTTGCATTGATATTAAAAAATAAAATTTTTGTTTTCGTATTTCTTAAAAAGTTAAAACCTGAGATTTCCATTTCATTTGCCTAATTTATGTAAATATTTTAAAAGACGAATTAGTAATTTCCATTAAGTATTTATAATAGGTGCGTGGGAATAAAACAAGACTAAATACGGAACTTTGTACATAAATTTGAAAAAAAAAATTCTCATTAATACAATACCTGTATACTATGTACGACTTATACGTAATAGTATGCATTGAAATAAGATAAAAACAAATGAACCTATTGGAAAAAAAATAATAATACGAAGAAAATGTTCGTGGAAATCCCCACCAAGAACTGTAGGTACCTATATTTTTATAATAGTCTCGTGATTTTATTTTTCCGATTTTTACTTGTTGTAATTTATTTATTATACAAAGAAGTAATAACAAAATAAAAATGTAATACTTACGACTATTCCAAAGAAAACCACCTATCAAAACATTACTTCTAGTAATTCCCACAAATCGTGGACATTTTATTTCTCGTACAAAATGTCGAAGGCGAATAATAATTATTATCATAATCCACATAACTTTACAAGGAACACTTAAAACAACATTGATAGTTACTAACATAATAGAAATGTAATTTGTAAGTATTTTTTTTTATCCTGTGATATTCGACGAATCGACAATCTTTAGAACAGAGTTAGAAATTATTATTAACATCATGAATATGATCTTTATTTATTACCTGGTCGATTGTTACATCATTTGATCGCAATATCGTACTATTCATAATGTCACCATCTTTAACTTAAATTACATTGTTAACCACTGCATTTAACATAATATCAAATATTATTGTTGTACAATTTTTATTATTATCAAATTAACTTAATTACTTGAATTCATTTTTAATTTTGTTATAAACTGTTTTATTTTAAAATGTGGAAAAATGCAATATTAATAAAACGTTTCGTTTGATAGAAATTGTAATAAGAATAATAGTTCAGCTATTTACATTTTGACATGGACTACAATATTTGTCACCATTTATCGTTGGCTTTCGACGTTTAAATAATGGAAGAATAAAAGAGAATTGTGGTAAATTCAAACATTTGAACTGGCGTTGGTTAAGACATAAGACAATTTATTATATAACATTTAATATTTTGTTTAAACCTCATATTCAACCATTGCGGGAGGGATACAAGCTGTTGGCCTTTTATCCATCGAATTGTTATTAATACGATGGTTATTATTTGTGCTGAAATTATAGACTGTTGTGTTATTAAGTCTTTACTTTCAGTTGGCATCATTATTGTTTCCGTGGTACCCAATAACACACGCGGTTTAAAATTATTATTATTATTATTATTTTTTTATTATTTGTATCGAAGTACATATTATGCGTTTGATATTTATTGTTTTGTTAGTACAACCAACATAATATTACATGATACGTTTCGCATTCACAACGTGAAATATTCATCAATAACGAAATGTGCAATATCTTGGCATCCCGTGATCGTAATCCATCATTTAATCGCTTGCACTATCTTAAAATGCTGCGTAGGAACGCTGTACTACCGGCTAAAGTTATTCTAAAAGCACACAATGGCTTTATTGGGACAACTTACTTTCACGGTTTACTCTATAGGAATTACCAATGCCTTGACACTTTAAGGTGATATACCTACTTAATATCATAAGATAAAATAAAATTATAGTTACTAGGTACTTCTTACATTATAAAATGTGTTCAGGAGGGGAAGTAACTGGCCGGCGTTGTGTAATAGTATACCGTAGGTCATAAAAAAAATCTTCTAAACGCGAGTTCTAACTCTTTTATATTTTATTCTTTCAAAAATTATTATTTTTGACATTTTTTTTTTCTTTTTTTAGTTTTATAAAAATAATTTGTACATATCTAGTTTAATTGTGTGTATTAGTTCTCAGCACACTAAAATAGCAATAAAGTTTTTTAATAAAAATTACCGTAAATAGTTCAAAAGTTTTGAAGATACATCAGCGAATGTGAAGCAGGTACTGTTTTTTTAAAAAAAAAGTTAACTTTCCCATAACTAAAAAAAAAGAATTAGACCCTCTCCCTTTTAAAGATATTGTATTTCATAACTCACTTACTTCAGGAATACATTGAATATTGTATTCTCATAAAATTCTTTGTTTGCGTTATGAATTGGTTGCTAGTTACATTGACTATTATATAAAATGCTGTGTTATCTTTGTTAGAGTAAAATAATAATTAAATACCATAAATACCAATTTTATATAATATTTTTATAAAATCGCCAATATCGGCAAAATCAAAGCAACTTTAAATATATGTTTTTTTTTTTTAAGAGTTATATATTTTGTTATTATCACCGACAATAATGTTTCAAAATAAATAACTCGTTAGTTAGATAAGTATTAGGTTTTATAGTTATTAATCTACAAATGTAGTGAGCGATTCACTTTATAGCTAATCATGTTCATAATTCGTCTTCTAAATCAATTTTGATGTAGTATAGTATCTCCATATTAGTATCATGTGTGTAAAATAAACAAAATAATATATTTTCAGTTTTATATTAAAACTAAAATTACAAATATCAGTTTTCGTGGAACATGTGGCGATATTCGATGAATAATATTGTTCGTGATTGTTGTCAGTGATATTTATAAAACATATTATCATGTAATGCGCGGCTTAAACAGTTTATAAAGTATAAACCAGCCGACCTCCTAATTTTATCCCCAAAAATACTGCCTAACCACATGCAAGACTCATTTATACTACATGGTGTAAATAAAATAAATAAAATAAACAAAATTGTTGTTGGGTTTTCAGAGTACATAATATCGGCAAAACTCTAAAATCCAAAACCAGCAATTTGTACATTTTGTTCCTCGAATAATCTAAAGGTGTTTCTATGTAATCTCACGAGAATCTTTCACAATATACAAATTATATCTAATACATCAGGAGTGAAAATTTGAAATTCAACGTAAAGTGTCGAACCTCGTTTTTGATCATTTCATATTGTGAAGCATTTGATATATAGACTCTTTCACATAACCACGAAAAAATAACTAATTAGTCATATGTAGCAATATCAATTGACATGGGAGGCCTTTTCTTAAATTAGGTGAAAAACCTCCCAGAATTTCAAGCAGAAATTTTCAACCATTTAATACTACCAACGTCCCAGAAATCCATAATCTACATCCACCTGCCTACCGTGGAACCAACTCAGCAAACCAACGTACGTTTATACAAATATAACCGTTGGTCGTGATGTTTATATAATGATTTTAGTTATTCTGTTCAATTTCAATAAAACATTGTTCGTAGCTTCGTATGAACTAGAAACTTTTAGTTTCCACGCATATTACTAATTAGTTGTAACAAATAAATTTTACATACAATTACTAGGTATTGAATTAAAAAAAAAAAAAACATAATTTAATATAATTTAATGTTAAACCCAATAAATAAAACGTTTGTTGCGCGAAGCTCTTCATTTATACTACGAAAGCCTATATATTTTATTTTATAACACACATATCTATTTTAATAATTATTATTGTAAGCCAATAATTGTATTAGGTAGGTATAGGCTTAAATACATCGAATTAGCTGTGTCGTAGAAATTGGAAAAAGAACTTCGAGGAACAAATGGGTTTTAAGTGTTACTCGATACATGAACAATAATTGAAGGGTCCGGTGCAATAACAAGGTATCTCCACTTTTTTTCGAAATGCATGTTTTAACATATTCTAATAGTGGAAAAATTTGTCTACATTTCGGTGCAATAACGATATATCTCCGACTATTAGATACGCTAATATCATACAAAAGGAGATATCTGGTTTTAAATGTTCTGGGCAAGAACCAGGTATCTCCGGAGATATATGGTTTTTGTTCCGAAAGATAATAAAAGGATTATTATTATGTTTATGTTTTATTTGTTTTTATACATGCTCAAGGTGTTATGTTATTTTCAATTTGTTGCTTTTTGATTTATTATAATATTATGTTGTGAGTAACAACAAATACATTTTTATCATTTTAAGATATATTTTCTATTTATTTATTATGTGTTCATTAATAGGTACTAATATGCTCATGATTATATTCTAAAATTAAATATTCTACCAAAGTAGTTTTGTTAAGTATTTTTTTAGTCGTAAAGGATATCAAAGCTACATTGATGAATGCATAAACCAAAGTTTTACTTATATTTTGGGTCAAAAAACCAGGTATCTCCTTAAAACACATAGTTACTCAATTTAATCATTATAAAAGGTTGTGATAGGTTGGATGATTTTGATTATAGGTATAAATTGCACATTGTAAATGTTTTTTGAGATTATGCAATACATATGATGAAAGAATTTATGAGATTAAAAAAAACATAAAACATGGATTTTAATTTTGGGGCGAAAACCCATATATCTCCACTAAATTAAACTTGAATTAATTAATTAAAATTATTAAAATTTATTTAAAAGTAATAATGCTTTATGGAATGTTATATATACATCCAAAGCATAAAAATCAGTTTTTTAAACAGTAACATGATGAAAGATGGGTCAGTAAAAACATTTTTTATGTCTCCTGAACAATTTCAAAAAGTGGAGATACCTTGTTATTGCACCGGACCCTTCAATTGTTTAAAACTGTTTGAAATCTCTTGCCATTTTTTTATATTATGGTAAAATCGTTTAGCACTAATAAATCATAAAATTAACTTTCATTATAAAGGGAAAGAGCTTTCCTAAATTCATTTTAACTCATTACATTGAATATAAACTAAGGTATCAAGAGTAAAGGTAGTTATACTAACATAGGTGAAACCTGAATGATTGTTAGTTCTTGTTATCACTAGTTAATAGCAATGGTGACACATTTACTAATAATGTTTAAAACAATAACAATTTATTATTGAGGAAATACAAAATGAGAAATGAATATGCAAACTCAATACGGTAACCAACATTAACAACTGTGAATACAGAACATTGATCTCATGTACCAATCTACGACCCTGTCCTTATTCCTCAGCCGGTGTGCCGTTAACTGGCCGTCTTTATTGAATGACTCTTCGTATGAATCACATGGGTAAGGTTTCTCTACTAAACTAAGACAAGTTCAAGTACGTTTCTTACACCTCGAGCGTGCTACACAAGTGAGGACGAAGCCGAACCATATACTTTAGCACCTCAGTTGGTACTCTCAAATAGCCTTCAGCCTTGCCAAATGAGAGCCTATTATAGTGTCCTTATTGAGTTCCTCGATGGTGAAAAGAAATATCCTGGATGAATTCTAGGTCGCCACAGTCGGAGTTGAAAAACTTTATACCACAGAGAAGGGGGCTGCGCCCTAGTTTGATACAGGGGGTGCAGTGACGAAGTGGTCTGCGTTGGTTCTTTACCTATATCTAAATTTAAGTCTGGTGGAGTTGTCGGGAAATGTTGAACAGTATGAAAAATTACATTGAACAGTATGACCTATTCCAGTGATCTATTTCCACCTGTAAACTGAGGTGTTTCTATCCATTCATCTTTGACTTCTTGATCTGTGTCAGTTCCCTCCTTGGTGAAACATTCCATAGTATCCAGGGCGTTCTCGTTAATGAGCCATCCAAGGATGCCATGATATGTTCTCCTCAGAGAAAACAAAATTAGTAGGATCTTTTGATGTGCTATTTATCATGAAATTACAATTACTAAACATACATAAATTATACTTAAATATTTTACCTCCATTGGTTTAGTTTTCATATCAAGTTTTATTTAAATCTATTAAAAGATTTAATAATAATATATAACAAACACTTATTATTGAAGGGAACAATATATAAGTATATAAAAAAAACAATTTATCAAGTTACCTACTACTGACGAATTATTAAAATAATTATACTTATTTGTTAATGAAGAAGGTAAACAATTTGAAACCATTTTTATTATTATTTTGAAATTTGTATTGATATCATAATAAATAGGTAATTACTATATACAATTACATTTTTAAAGTATTCAATTTGGTTAAGTTATTTAAACCGCAGAACACAGAATCTAATCAAATTATTCTATGGTACGTCAGTTTTTAATTATAATTTAATTACAGCTTGTATAATATTATATGAAATAATATTATAATAATTAATATATTAATATTTGCTACAGTTAGTTCTACGTATCATATAACTAAAATAAAAATAAATTACTAATAGTGACATAGGTATAACATAAACATTTTAGAAATAGATGCTGATAACTATTAACTAGTCTTCTTCACTCTGAACCAGTGTTCGTATACAATGGTTTATTTAAAATCAAATACATTAATAACAGTGAAATAGGTACTCAATGGCGAGGTACACTCAAATAAATACTTAACTATTTAAATGTACTTTCTGATACTTTTTGGAAAACATACTATGAGTGTATCACTATACCTACCTTAATAATTATATGTTTTTAATTGTAGGTAGGTACATTGTTATTTTTAAAAAAAAAATAGTTGTTTTCGACTTATTCTTGATAGAATTATTATAATTTATAATTTACTGTGTATAAAACGGTATGTATTTTAATTTAATTTAATAACTTTATGGCCTTGTTGAATGAATAAATAAGTGACTTATATTAAATTGAAGTTATTTAAGTCATAAAGTTATAAAATATTTTGATTAAGTTATAAGTAACTTATAAATATTACATGGCACAATTGTCGGTACACGCTTAAAACATTTTATATTTTGTTGTGGCCCAATACTCAGGTAATAAAATATTAAAATATTTTGTAAACGAAGAAGGTAGATAAAATGTATCCCAATTGCCAACCGACGTTGGTTCCTATCTTTTACACAAAGTCTAGAACTAACTTTCATGAATCATTCCACACGCAATGCAATGGTTTTAATGAACCCAAAATGCAATAGTCGTATGCTTCGGGTCTGTAATCGACTTGATAATTTCGACAATTAATCTAAACTTTGGCATTTATGTTTATATTTTAACTAATACATTTTTCTCACTATAATAAATAACCAGTTTTATCTTTAAAATTAATTAGCATTTTGTTATAATCATTAGTTTTGTATATTATTTATTTTTGTGTTAAATCCATAATACGGCTAGCAACATTTACACTATATTACCTTAAATGAATGTCAATAAATATATTAATATTATATAATATTACATTATACACGCAATACGCACTAATAAAATATAATATGTATAGTATAATATATCTTCTTGGAAAATCAATGTGTTTAAATTTGTTATTTCAAAAATTCAAAAATTTTGATGCCATTAAGTTATATACATTTTCAATGTGGCTGTTTTCTTGATCATATTTTTTAAAACAGATTCAACAAAAATATTAAAATTTACTTAACATAAATCAAGTTAAAGGAAATTAAGTTATTGATTTCCTAAGAATAATAAATATGTTAGCAAAACACAACCATAGATTAAATATACTTTATTAATAAGGCATAGATTAAAATATACTAATATATAATATAATCTATGACGTGACTCATATAGTTTAATCAATTTCAAGGATTTCTAGTTTGTACAGAATCTACTTTGTACCTATTTCGTTTTACATTTAAAAATGATTTATACGTTCACAGTACATGATTACACCGACATGGTAACATTTTATTTCCGAAATAATTAAAGTTGCAGATAAGCTTCAAAGCTTCGATTTGAGTATCCAGATCGTCAAAAACCATAGTACAATGTTTTTATCACAGATTTTATAAAACCAGATGTTGCACATCCTGTTCGTGCCAGGTAATTTACAAAAATGTAAACATATCAAAACCTACCTCAAACCAGTATCGCCACTAAAAGAGAAGAACAGTTAATATGAAAAAATATTGATTATTAATACCAAACACGTATTAAGTATTAACTTTACTCACCGATATTTGGCACAAGCGCCAAATTTCTAACCTATGTCATATTATTTAATACAAAAATTATTATAGTAAAGGTGTTGTACAATAATTTATTCCTCACAATATAATATGATCTTCCTGGTTCGAGGTAGGTTCAAGTTAACAGTAAATGCAGAAGTGCAACATCTGGTTATATATAATATGTGATTATATCATTTATATCAACAGATTGCCGTTTCGATACTTGGAAACAGATACAATTTCGTAGTTCTTTTCTCAATTAATACATTTTTGCAAATCCCACTAATAATTAAGTATTTACAGATTTTCGTAAAAAAATTCGCGTTCCAATCGAGGTTGATTAAATCTTCCGATTCGTGTCTTGTTAACATAACTATTATAGGTATCATTATTACGAAGACAATAACTTAAATTGCTTTAACTTGGTAGATTTTGACTTAATTTTAATATATTGAATTGCATGGCGATACTATAAAGGTGGTACTGGATTTTTTGGGACATAAACTGAAATCAAACTTTTCCACTGAAAAACTGTAAATATTTGTTCACATCTTATACATTTCACGAATGTACAATATTATAAGCAACCAGGATAATTTGCAGTTAGACATTCTAGTATCATGTAACTCGGTGATATACCTACCTCGTCTACATTTCATATGTTAATGCAATTTATAAACTATGTAGAACCGGAGAAGAACAAAGGTTCTATTACATCTAAATCGTTTTAAGTGACTTCTAATTGTAGATGTCTCAGTATGTTAAGTACAATATGAATAGTTCAACGACCGATAAATAAATTAATATATCCACACAAAACTTTACAATGGTAAAAACTAACCTGTTTCAGACCGAGTAAACAACGCGATTATTAGCATGTTAATAATTTTACTGCAAACTTTTTTTGAAAACAATACATAAAAATATATTTTAATAATAATAATAATAATAATACTGTGTTTCTATACCTACTGTAATACAAATTATACTTTTTAGTTAAATGAAGCTGGATTTTATCGGTAAGGTAGTACGTATAGTTCCTAAACCTGACCTTAACTTATCTAACCTTTCGAGAGGTATTGGTGCATAAACGTATGAGTTTATACACTTATTAAGATATAAATGTAAATTACATAATTAGGAATAATCCTAAATGTGTAAAGTCGACATGAATTTATAAATCGATGATTTTATCAAATATATTAAAAGTATTATCAAATACTATACAATTAAGCTGGTCATTAAAGCTGCCGATGAATAAATAGATATCGAATAGTTGATGACTTAAAGTCTAAATGACTCAACAGTATATTTTCGTCTTAAGTGGTTCAACAATTTTATAAGATTTTTTTTCCATAGCTTGCATGTGTTTTCTAATATAACTTTATTTATTAATGATGGTTAAATAATTTGGAGTTCACGTATTGAAAAAATCAAACAAGAAGAATATCACATTAGACTATTATACATACAAATATAAGTTTTTTATTAAATTAATTAGAATTAAAAATTAAAAATACTCAATTACCATTGATTATGTATTTTTACTATTATATTTACTATATTTTTCAAAAATATGTATAAGATAGGTAGTTAAAAATGAGTGTTAAATTTAAAATCTAAAAATTAATGTGTGAGGTTCAATCAAGTATTTTAATGATAATTATTTCATTAAGCCGGATTGTATGCTTCTATAATGCGGTTGGTATTAACGAATTGCGTTAACTGGTATTGTGTAAATAGAAGTAAAATCAAGAACATAATGTACTAATAATAATAATAGGTAATATAAGCAACTAGTCCTAGAACCACTGCTTAATTCTATACGAGAAACAGTTTGTGTGTCATTTTTGGAGCCAACTAGTGTTTATATTTTTATTCGTTATAAAGATGAGAGGCAATTGGTATATTTTGGGAGGCTACTAGAACGCACCACCTTAGAAATATATTAATCTAATCCATCCGGTATCTTTCGTTCAGAATCGTTTCTCTAGTATAAATATTTGTTATTGAATTCAATTTTAACACATCCATTATATAGAGTGACCTCCTTACTTAACGACGAGTTACACAACTATACAGCAGATTGAGTGCCCAGGTTTTTTTGCTATGAGTAAGAATTGTCATGCGTTATTGACAAAAAAAAAAAAAAAAACAACTTATAAGTTTCACACGTGTCGGTCCTTTACGATTCGGTAAACTAGACGAAATCGAGGACGGGTTATTATTATTTTTATTGTAGTCTCTCTGTCGTCGTATCACACTTGTACTTACCAAACGTCCAAACGTCATAGGGCTCTTGTCGTAAATAAATATTTAGACGGTCTAATGTATATCGGGTGACACGAGTCACGTTTTATTGCCCGTATAGTCGGCCAAGTATTCTGTCGTCCACGTACACCAACAGAGGATCGTTAAATAGGTATAACAGTACAGGTTAAACTGGGCTGTCAAAACGCGATTTCGAATTTCGCCGGCCGTGCCTGTTCGCGGAAAGATATTTGTTTAGTTTTGTTTGCTAGAACGGTACCCATGTTATTTTTTCGCAAAATTACTTTTTTCATCTCATTTGTTTTATTCTGTGTTACAAAATCTGATGATTGTTTTCTTCAAACAATTAAACGGGATGTATAAACAAAAAAAAAAAAAAAACTAAAAAAACCACAGATTACGTTATGACAAATAAAAAAATGTGATGATTTTACGAATAATAATATATACCAACGGTGACATGACGCAATAATCTCGAGTGGTACAAACGGATTGGAACACTTGTAAATTATTTCTTTGAACGTTGTACTGAAAATTGAAATATTTTATTTCAAGTTTCCTTTATATTTTGTACAATTTTAGAATTTCTCATCGGTAAGCTCCTTAAAAATCAAAACGAGTGTGAATGAATAGGTATACCGTATAGCAGTATGCTCCAAAATACATAACGTCTATCCTTACAGGGTTAGTAGGGGGTGGTATAGGGGTAAGTAGGCAGATTTACAAACAGTTTTTATTAAACGTGAAATATAATTTACGCTGCACAGCAATATTATGAACATTATTATGTTGTTTGAAATATTAATGTAATTTATAATTATAATATAATTTACTATATCATCATTATTTTTGTTTAATAATTATATTAAATATTTAATATACACAAACGTACAATATGTAGCGAGCATATATTTTAGCAGACTTAAGCAGTTTTTGTCCAAGCACTGTATATATTTCAATATTCAGAATAATATACGTGCTGAGTAGGGACACAAAGGCGGTAATCGCAGGTAAAATGTTTAGTTTAATAACCGTTAGTAGATATTGGGCGCTGCCACCAGAAACAATTTGTATGTTAAATACGTGTCTGTTTATTAATTTTAAATATTTATAATTCATACTTAAGTGCTTTCAACCCCGTTACTTTCCCTCCTCTGTTTGTGGATTATCTCAGGACTTCATACCAATTGTAATTTATATGGGTAGGTACCATTTATCAAAGTAGAAAAAGTCTCAGATATCATAATTTTTAAATTATGGAAAACAAGGCCACACGGTTATACCTATATATTATATGATTACCTATATTTTTTATTATGACCTATATCACATATTTTATTTTAAAGAAATAATAATGCAGGTAAAACTTGATATTATGTATGACGAATTATTGAAATAAATCAATAAAGAAATATCACAAAATGTATAACACAAACAATTTTTTTCAAAAATTGTATGTTTTATTATTTTTGAGTTTGTATCAGTTCAGGTTCTGGTAGTAAATATATATTTGTATTAAAGATAATGAATTTAAGACTATTTGAATTTTCAGAGTAAGTAAAGAATGCAATAGAGAATAAATCATATTATTTTTAATGACTATTATTTATTCCTCTTTTGGGATAAGAACGCCACAAAACAAAATGTCATTTGACTAAGACTTGAACAATAATCATACAATATTAAATAAATATTATTATCAATAAAAGTATACTTGGAAAATAATGTATTATAATATAAAATTAAATTTTTATACTAAAGCGATTTATTAATGTTAATATTAAATATAAATTTTGTTTAATACGATACATAATGCAATTAAATTTGTTTAAATTTGTTTAATGTATCAAACAATTATTGTTATTAGGTATACTAATTATTATTTAGATAAATACTCGATTTTATATAGGCTATATTATATTATGCAATGGAATACATGAAAATAAAACCTATTCCTAGCGGTAACTAAAGTATAGAAATAGGAATATGTGTAAATAAATAAGATTTAAGGATATTGTAAAATCGAATAGCAAGAATATTTAATATCCAAAGGCCACTGACACATGCCCAGGTTTCTTTAATCTCTCGATACTTGCAATTTAATTTTGATTTACCTACTGAAAAGTCAATTTATTTTCCGTGCATCTCAGGTGGTTGTAGTCTTATTTTCTCCATTAATTTTTATATAAAACATTTTAACTTCGTAAAAAATATTTATTTTTATTTTTTTGTTATTTGTCCCCTTCAGATCGTATTTTAAAACATCAAAGTCAATGCATACGTAAATTTCCGTTTACCAATATTACTAATATTAATTGGTTTTCAATCGTAGCTGGTAATATTTTGGTCTATATTCTTCAGTGTTTGCATTATGATGGAATCGCGAAACAAGCTGTAGAACACTTGTATTCAATATTTCAGTTAATAACTATTTCAATAATGAAAATAAAAATATTATTTGGAGAAGTACACGATAACATTGTCAACCATACATTGCTATAAACTATGAAGACAGACAATCATGTGTGACGTGATGAGGCGTGGTATCTTCAGTAACTGATGGTGTCTGAGTATCAGCACCGGTCGGTACCACGTTTGTTCTTTGGTACCACTATGGTTACGAACCGACCGTATCGACTGTACCAATAGTAACCGTTACGTTACAGAGTACCTAATATCATAAAATATTTGTAATTATTTATGTTACAGTTAATAATATTTTCTTAGCGATAGATCAACATTTAAGCATAATGCTCTAAACACACAAATCTTATACGTCCTATACTCATAGTTATTTATACTATTTATAAACTAATTATTACAGAGCCTACGAGGTCACGCGCTCCTGTTATTATCATTGTGTACGCGGATACTTGCTGTCATTCTATTCAAATTTTCATATTATTATAGTTATACGATATATATAATAATAATGGTGATACAGTCACAGCTCTCTACAAGACGTAAAGAAAATTATTTTCTGCGAATAATACTGTTATGGTAAACAATTTATCACGTGGGAAAATAATACTAAAATACATAATAATATGATTTTTAAAAGTATAATTTAAAGATATGAACTACATAAATATAGTCGTATTGTTATAGCATTTTGTAAATTGTTGTAAGTGGGTATAAATGATGTTTATATGTTTAAGTACCTATTCACAAGGTTACATAAAAAGCCGTCTTTGAAATTTTTTTTTGTTATAATAGTTATGCCTTAACATGGTGATTTTTTTTAACGATAATTTTCTTGAAAAGATTAAACGTTTTTGGGACTTTTTTTCTTAGAATATTTGAAATCATTACCAAATAAAATTTTTTCGTTTGTATGTATATTTTTTTATTTTTTGAATCGCAGAATACATTTTAATTTAATATTTTGTAGCGGAATATTTGTCTGAGAATTTTATAACAAATTGATTTTGAATGTACTGAAATCCCTGGAAATATCTAAATTAGTAAATTAACAATGTATGCTGTTATTTGAAAAAGTAATAACTTAAAATATTATAGCAATGTAAATAGGTAGTGAAAATATTAATATTATAAGCTTTTGCAAAAATGTTGTTCTTTTATGACTTTAAATTATATAAAAACAATTCTTCCACGAACGTTTGACCTTTTTTGAGAAAAAGAAGTCTGCATAGCAAACGAATCACTTCGTATAAAATATATCGCAGTAGTCGTGTGTCACGCTAATATTATAATATACCTAACTATTATAGCTAGTATAATTGGGTTTTCTCGTAATTGTTAATTCAAACGTGAAACGTGTAATTTAAATAATATCTATGGATTACACCACTTTTAGGTTTTTCTAGTATTGTTGTACAGCGTTGTTATAATTTAAAAAAAAACATAAATAGTAATGCCCATTCATCAGGCACCATATTTTCCCAATTATTTAAATTTTTCAAATTCTGATAAGTGGAAATTTTAACTACACTAATAGGCCAAAATATTTTTAAATCTATATCATATTATATTATTATTTTATGCCTAATAGGTAATTGATGATTTTAGATTCTGAGTGGAGCGATGAATGTATTGATTTTATAATGATGTATTTTTTTTTATTTATTTTTATTTTTTTAGATTCTGAGCGGAGTGATGAATGTATTGATTTTATAATGATGTGTGTCTTTTTATTTTTTATTTTTTTTTGTGTCTGTCATCACCTTTTAGGACAGTAAAAAAGCTTCAATTTTCTTCAATAGTACCTTTTCTGATAGGAAAGCGAATCTAGTTGTTCCTTTGAGGGTCAAAAGTTAAAACTACTTCCCAGTAGTTTTCAAAAGCGCTGTGAAAAACAAATGAAAAATTAAGGAAAAACGTGAATTTTTACGGAAAACCAATTTTCGACCAAATCGATTTTGGTTTTTGGTATAACTCTAAAAGAAATGATGGTAGATACATGAAATTTTGACTGAATGTTTATATAAGCATTTTCTACACACCATATCATTTTCAAAATATTCTGACGTATTTTGAGCTGTTAACGGACATTTTTAGTTTCCAATTTTTTTAGTTTTTTTTTCTATAAATGTCAATAAAATTGTATTTGTTGGGTAAAAATCTTGAACATTTAATAGTAGGCTTCCAATATATAGCTTCAAAGGTTGATGAATAATATTAAAAATCCATAGTCACATTTGTTTTTATAGGTACCTAATCAAAGTTCAAATTTTGACAAAATACGTAAAAATGACGAAAATGTGCAATTTATTTTGAGTTAGAAATTTATAAAAATTTTTCTTTTTATATCCAAGGTTTGAAAATGTAATACAAGATTCCTCATAAGTTTGCCTAATTTTATCAGTAAAAAAATGTTTTTAAGCAAGTCAAAATAAATTCTTATGAGTATTTTAAGTTCAAATTTTTACAATATTAGATATTCACTCAATTTTTCATGTAGCGATATTCTTATTTTGTTTCCATTCAAAAACGAATATCTGTAGATGCATGAAAATTTCACTGAATGTTTATATTAGCATTTTCTATACACCATTTAATTTTGAATATATTTTGACTGTTTTTGAGCTTTTTACGGACCATTTCAATTTTCAATTTTTTTAGTTTTTTTTTATATGAACACCAATAAATTTTTATTTGTTGGGTCAAAAATAATGAAAATTTAATACAAGGCTCCTGATATATTGTTACAATAGCAATTGAAAAATATTAAAAATACATAGGCACACATTTTTTTTATAAGCATTTAATGTTCGAATTTTGACAAAATTCATCAAAATCTCGAAAATTATCAATCATTGTAATTAAACAACTATAAAATGGTCAGTTTTTATAACTAAAGATTGAAAATTTAAAATGAAGATTCTAATAAATAGTACATTCTGTAAACAAAAAATCTAAAAAATATATGAACACAGTTATTTTTTACAGACATTTTAAGTTCAAATTTGGACGAAGTCACTATATTTGTTTGAATTTTGATTTAGATGCTTCATACATAAAAATTGTGATCTTAATAATATAATTTATACAAATGGTTTGCATTGTCATATGAAACTGTCATAGTGTCAGATAAAATCTAAGTAATTGAAAATATGATATTTATAAGTAGCTTTTAAACTTAAAAATGGCATAAAATATTTTTACAGAATTTCAATAAAATATGCATTGTTATTTATTAACTATTATGGTATAATATTCTTTTTCTGCCGAACGTTTCATTAAACTACATCATTCGGAGTTTATTACGGAGTTTTATATAGTTATGACGGTATGTTTTGATAAGAACCACGTATACACGGTGCGTAAGTTCTGAAACGCAGTAAATAATGTATAACAACAACAACAATAATAATAATAATATTAATAGTCTATGGAAAACAAGACCCAAATGGTTTATGATAATTTAGCATAGGCAGCAGACCTATATTACGTACACTGCTTTTTATTTATTTATTTAATTTTTTGGTTCAAGTTGCTCAATTCCAATTTCATATTCAAAATTCAGATTATTGTTTGATTATATTTGGTTTCTACCTATATTATATTATAATAATATTGTCAGATACCTTCGAAAATTTCCTGTTACTATATCGGGTTGCCTAAACATATTATAATAACATACCTATAGGTTAATAGTCTCATCAGAATAGGATAGTAGGTAGATGTCACCATTCAAACAAAATATATTCTCTGTCATTCCAGGGCTAGACTATCCGATACTATAGATTTCGTCATTAGCGTTATACTTACACTGGAAAGGTGTCCGTATGTACACTATAATAATATATACCTGCATACAGTGGTTGCTAATTAAATCCATACCGACTACCGAGTATCAATATTTATTCGTTTCCCAATTGAACTAAGTCCCATCAAAGTCCGCTAATGATGGATTTTCAAAACGTTGCTCACTTCAGACATATAGGATGGTAGGAACATAATATTATTACAACAGGTATTATACGATAAGTATGGCAATTTAATAATAGTTACGCACTCGGAATGGGAACGATATACCTAGTGTTGGCCTATCAAGGTATCGAAAACGAATGTGTAAAATTTACAGTAATAATTGTAAATTGTAAAATGTAATTTATTTTAATTTTGAAAAATAGATTTTAAGCAACTAATAACGGCTAAAATTAAGTGGACGAAAGAAATAAAATATAACGGAATGAATTGTATTTATTCAAACTTCTATCAAAAAGGTCACGTGGAAGTTTTATAATATATATATGTGTCACTTTTAGAGTGTCTGAGCGATGTGAGTAGCAATTACCTATAATTATTAATCATCAATTATAACTGCGATAATATATTATATTAATATGACCATGAACGTTATCACAGACAGGAATCAAATTATTTTGCAATCAAAATTATAAAACAATATATATATTATAATATTCCAGCGTGCATCGCCGGAATTGCATAGCGCCATGTGATTATAATAAATATCAATAACAATTAATTATAATTTGTATTATCCAAATAGTATCGTCTCGTCGCCGGATCTACGACGATAATTTGACTCGCCGATTTTAGTAAAACAATAATAATAATAATAGTAATAATAATATTGTCGTCGTAAATTATTATAATATCGTTACAGTCGTCCGGTGTTTTGTGCATATGTTAAACCATATAAAATTATACACATACCGGGTTCGCAGATAACAATATCATATATATTATGACGAATACCTATATACCTATGGTTAATTCCGGTCATTACTACGGGTATCACGTCGCACGTCGTCGTCGCGGTAACGAATAATAAACCGAACAGATAAATTGCATTATTCCGTCCCGTCGAATGCCGTTTACTCGCAATCGCAAACCCTGACGCGGTCCTCAGTTCCGCTCATAGGATAATTATTTGCTAAGCAAGCTTACCCACTTTTTTGTTCTTCAACAATGCGGCTATTCAAAGTCTGTGTTTGGGAATTTTAAAGTATACTATAAGGCAGGACTTGAAACCGATATTGGATACCGATTTTGAATACCGGTTTACAGCCGTTAAAAACCAAAAACGAAATCAGAAAAAATAAATACCGATATCTAAAACAGAAATCAAAGATCGAAAATTATTAATAGATACCGACACCAGAAATCAGAATCGAAATAGGAAAAAATATTTTCTGGGATAGTCGAATTGCACTTGGATTCAAAAAAGGTAATGGTCGAACTGCACTCGGGTAAAAAACAGGTAGTGGGCGAACTGCACTCAAAATAAGGAGTTAAAATTTAAGGTCACTACGGACGTTTAAGCTTATTAAAAGAATTACTAAAAAAGTTATAAAAGTGAAAAAATAATAATAATATTTGATGATTAATAATAAGAATAAAAAAATTATATATACCTAAATTATTACTTCAAAAATTATCAAAATTAATTTAAAAAAAAAAAGTTATAATAATATTTGATGATTTAATATATTATGTATATATAACATTATATTAACATAGTGAACAATAGTATGTATAAAACAATAATTTTTAACTACGCCAATGATTAAAATCATTATTGTCAGTCCTAAGCTTGTAATTAGAAAGGGAAATGAGTGCTTTATAAAAGTTTAATCCCTTCAAATGCATTATATTTTTGTTGGAATACCTTTTTTGAGCCCAAGTGCAGTTCGATCACTACCTGTCTTTTTACTCAAGTGCAGTTCGACCATTACCTTTTTTAAGCCCAAGTGCAGTTCGACTAAAATAAGTGCAATTTGACCATACCCATATTTTCGGTTTTAAGCCCAGCTCAAAGGGCATAATATTTTCAAACGTTTGAGGTTGTTTATACTACTTAATAAGGAGTATCATTTGGAGGTACACATTGATAATAGGTTTGGAAGATACGAGAGCTATGATGATTTCAAAACTTTAGGAATTAATAACAATCCATTAACAATTATAAATTGTAAAAATTATCCAAGTATGATAAGCACTAGATCCAATATCACGTCTTTAATATATTTTTGTAAACCTTTTTTTTAGGACTTTTATCCATAGGGTAAAAATTTTAATAACTGAAAAAGTAGTCGTTTTAATTTTGAATTAGTTAGGTACTGGATACATAAAAATTAAAAAAAGGGGGTCAAGTGGATGTCGCTCCGCTGTACAGTAGGCTACAAGTAGATCACTGTATAATGGATGGTATTAATTTGAATTCAATGATATAATATCATTGTATAGAAAAACGATTCTGAGCGGAGACGGTATGTCAGTCTAGGATATTTTAAATTATATTGATATTGTTATTTTACGGTAGCTGCTAAGTTGAATTAATATTATTCATATTATTTAATTATTAACCTAAAATTATCAGTGATGCTATAAAAATATTATAATATATACTTTTACTCGTTAAAATTAATTTTAATATGTAATTCCGTCCAAATTTGAACTTAAAATGACTATAAAAAATAACTGTGTTTAAATATTTTTTAGATTTTTTGAATACAGTATGTACTATTTATTAGAATCTTTATTTTAAATTTTCAATCCTTAGTTAAGAAAACTGAACATTTTATAATTGGTTAATTACAATGATTGATAATTTTCGAGATTTTGATAAATGTTGTCAAAATTCGAACTTTAAATGATTATAAAAAAATGTGTGCTTATGTATTTTTTAATATTTTTCAATTGCTATTGTAATAATATATCAGGAGCCTTGTATTAAATTTTCATTATTTTTGGCCCAACAAATAAAATTTTATTGATATTAATAGAAAAAAAAACTAAAAATTTGAAAA
>JANEHU010002390.1:0-60400 GCA_027563435.1 Nasonovia ribisnigri | reverse complement strand
TGCTCAGAGCCGTGTTAAAGGGGGGCAAAGGGGCAACTGCCCCTGAGCACCGTAGTTTTATAAAAGTAAGGGAGCGTCTTTATTTGTGCTTAGTATACTATCTGTGGCCCCAAAGACCAAATATGTTATAATTTTATAAATAAAGGACACCGTGGTGAACGATGAAAAAATAAATTTATTTAGACTTTTTTTATCGAAAATCCCTACAAAATCCATTACAATTTTATCGACCATGGTCTGTACCCTGTACTGACTACTGGCTACTGTGTATTACCATTAATTATAAATACCTACAAGTACTAGTAATAACAAATATTTATAATCAATGGTATTATATGAACTACAAAGATAAAATATTGAACCGTGGATTTATAAAATATATCCATTTGTATTACAAGGTCTGTTTCAAATGCTAGTGGTGAACGTTAGTTTTCTGTTTTGAAAATAGTAAAAACATATCTCCACTCATCATTAGCAAATGAAATCATCATCTTTAACACTCTTGTGCATGGAATCTGAAGTTATAAAGAATATTGATTGAAGAATCTTAGTCCAGATATTTTTTAATGATAAGCAAGAAAAAAATTATAAAATATTGTTTGATATTTTTTTCATATCTAAATATCCAATCCGGTTCTCTAAGGAACTAAAAACCTTGTTTTTCTACACAATAAAGAACACTCTAAATACCAACAAAGCTTCTCTTAATTTTTCCTACTGTCAAAATTTCTCAGTCCCTCGGCTTCCGGGCACACTTCGAATTTGAAATCTGAAATATATTACAAAGCAATTTCTAAGACCAAAAGTAGTAATCCATGCAAATTTTAGAACTTTATACAAAAATTGGTCAGCTTACCATATACCTAAGACTGTACGCTTCATTCAATAACTCACTCAGTATTAATAAACAGGATGCTACCTATAAATATTCACATTATACTTCAGCTGTTTTCTCATCCAAACTATGTCTAAATAATTACCAATCTATCTTGCCTCACACATACTCATATCGCATATATCCTTCCCAACAACTGTTAGGTATTTTGATATTAATGATAATTTTTCTGGACTCTCAGAAGAGTTTCTTTTTAACCTTGAGAGATTTCTCTCCCCTTTATTGTTTCATCTATTCAGGAGATCTCTAGATTATTTTTTTCTGACATAAGGAAGTTAAGTTATACTACTCCTATCTTGAAAATAGATGATTATTCAAATGTTAAACATTTCCGACCCCTTACTGCTGTATCTCATGTAACTAGTTAGATGTAACTAGATCGAATAAAAGAAAAGGCTGGGCAAATAATAAGAGACTATCGAAAAGGTTTTAGAGTTTGTAGATACACGACAGACGAGATGTTCATAGTCAGACAACTGTTTCAAAAATTATGGGTGTTTGACAGAGAAGTACATACACTTTTTGTTGATATTAAGAAAGCCTACGATAGTATACGTATTCATAGGAAGAACCTACTGAACATTATACTTCAATTTTAAGATATCATTAGATCAAACAGATAATTTGTAAAGCTACATGCCGATTGCCTATTATATATCTACCTTTATATTTTTGTGTAGGGCTCTATACTTGAACTTATAAAATATGAGGTACAACATACGTACCTTTATAGTATAATATTAATATATATTATATACGATAATAGCTAAATTATATATGGGATTCTGGCTTGTGCATGTGCTAACTGCTAATACCTAATAGAATAAACAATATTGTACTGTGCAATACCCTGCCTTGCTTTTGTGCACCTCGCACTCGTGGAGCGTCAGGACAAGCAGTATTACAAATTAGATAATAAAAATCAATACAACTTATCAAACATAAGTAAAATATTGAAAATATTAATTTAATTTAAAGTATAATAGAATAGTTAAAGCTATTATAAATTTGAAGACATAATAATAATGTTTTCAAATTGTTCGAATAATTATCTAGATAACATTTTGCCCAACTCTAGCCAAACAAATTGGCTTCAAGATTTTAAATCATACCTCCAAAATGTATCCAGTATGTATTGTTTAAGGGATGAACCCATGGCAGGGTGGTGTGGAAATCGCTGTCCAATTACATAGGTTTATGGCCTTGCTGTTCAATTAGTTCGCAAACCGGTGTAGGTATCCATATACAGTGTGATCACGCTATTAGGTACCACTGAATATCTCAGTCGAGTGACCTTGTATTGAAATGGGGTTTTCGGGAGGTGATAGGGAGTACTTAAATACATATTTTTAGACCAATTGCAAATTTTTAGCTCTCTCGGTACGCGCATGCACAATACAACTTACTTTTTTTTAAATGACAACCCACATATTTTTCTGATTCAGGTAGAGTATTTTTTTTTAAACATTTATTGTAAAAAAAGTTTTTTTCTATTTTCAAAACTGACCAAGTTAGAGTAAGTCAAAATTTGAATTTATGCATAATTCGTGTCTAATGATATTTTCATTTAAATAATGAAATAAGTGTGAAATAAAAATGTAGAACAAAATAGTTATAATAATAATAATATTAATATTATAATAAAAAATAAAATGATTAAATAAATTTATCGTATGAATTGTTCGAAATTTTCGCCATCATGTTCTAAACATGATTCCAGTCGTTTCAAAAATTCAGTCGATGTTGCCGTCTTGATTTGGTCCTCACTTAAGATATCACATGCTACCTGTATTTTGTTTTTTAAGTCCTGAAGATTGACAGGTGGATCTGCATAAACCAGTTTTCAAATATCCCCATAAAAAAAAATCCAATGGCGTTAAATCCGGGGATTGTGCAGGACAAGGAACAACGCCATTAGTACCTATCATACAAACAATTCACACGATAAATTTATTTAATCATTTTATTTTTTATTATAATATTAATATTATTATTATTATAACTATTTTGTTCTACATTTAGTTAATACAGTTGACGTAATATCATACACTAAAAATAATGTTTAATTATTTCACACTTATTTCATTATTTAAATGAAAATATCAGTAGACACGAATTATGCATAAATTCAAATTTTTACTTACTCTAACTTGGTCAGTTTTGAATATAGAAAAAAACTTTTTTTACAATAAATGTTTAAAAAAAAATACTCTACCTGAATCTGCAGAAAAATATGTGGGTTGTCATTTAAAAAAAAGTAAGTTGTATTGTGCACGCGCGTACCGAGAGAGCTAAAAATTTGCAATTGGTCTAAAAATATGTATTTAAGTACTCCCTATCACCTCCCGAAAACCCCATTTCAATACAAGGTCACTCGACTGAGATATTCAGTGGTACCTAATACCGTGATCACACTGTATATCAAATATGTAAAATTCTTTTGGTCCGGTCACACGATATTGTTAATATTTACAGGCATTTTTGTAAATACCATGGATAAATAAAGTAGGTATGGTAAATACCTATACATGTGTTTATCACCTTACAATGTAAAAAGAGATAATTGCCTGTTCCGAAAAACAGTCACACAGTAA
Organism: Nasonovia ribisnigri; assembly: GCA_027563435.1. Taxonomy (NCBI): domain Eukaryota; kingdom Metazoa; phylum Arthropoda; class Insecta; order Hemiptera; family Aphididae; genus Nasonovia; species Nasonovia ribisnigri. The sequence continues at coordinate 56,911 of JANEHU010002390.1, read as the reverse complement.
ATTCTGTAGTATATCTGTATTCTGTAATGACGCACAATATAAACACCACACACTAGAGAGCCTAATAAAAGACATTAAGACGTTTCTAGAAACTATAATCAGTAAAAAAGTATGTAATAAAAAATATATTTTATAAATCAAAATTTAAAAAATTTAAAATGTTCTTCTACAATGTATTTTAATTTCACCTATCCTTTTTTCGTCTCAGTGAAAACGGAAAAATAGAATTAAAAGTGGATCAGTTACTATTATCAAGTTCAAGGACAAATTCAAATTTCAAAACGAAATCTTAGATTTAAAAATAAATTTTTTTATAAATTTCTAACTCAAAATAATTTGCATATTTTCGTGATTTTTACATATTTTGTCAATATTTGAACTATAAATGCTTATAAAAAAAATGTGTGCCTATGTATTTTTAATATTTTTCAATTGCTATTGTAACAATATATCAGGAGCTTTTAATAAATTTAAGAAAATTATTGGAAATTTTAAAAAATGACCTCCCAAATGCACCAACTAGATTCACAATCTAACAAGATACTGTTAAAGAAAATCGAAGCATTATTTCGACTACTTATCGTGTACACAAACACAAAAAAAAAAAAAAAAAAACAGGGATCGTTGTAAAATCAATACATTCATCGCTCCACTCAGAATCTAAAATTAAAAAATTATTTCATATACTGAATATTGGTTAGTTACTAGAAAACTATATTTTGTTCTATTACTAAGCAGGGGATTTACCGTTCACCACTATAAATTATATATAAAATATAGTTATACCCTGTTCAAAATAAAAAGCCACCAAGTTTACTTTTAAAAACCAGTTTATTTTAAACAGGGTATAAATAATTGACATTTAATTTCGGGGTTGGAGATTAATTTCAACTTTTTTTAATTTAAAATTAATGTTTGACGACTCAATGATCAATTAAAGCCATTTTTTTTTTTTTTTAGATTATTTAATGGTGTTGCCAGCTAGAAATGAAAGTAATGAAACCTCTGGACCTAATTTAAAAGCTTAAACATATTATCAAAATTTAGTTTAACCAGTTCTAGAAGACATCTCAATAGTATAAAAAAAAAAATAAGAAGAAAAAGCAATTAAAAGTACAAGAAAATTCATTTGAGTTATTTTAAATGTATAAAGAAAAAATGCAATTTTACAAAATCAGTCTCCCAAACGCCAAAGATTAAGAAAATTAATTGATGAATGATACACAGTACAATTTCAACAATAATTAACAATTAGGTTCTGTTGTGTGACTATGTGAGCCCCAATAAACTGTGACCAATTATTAGTTAACTTTTGAGTGTTCTTAATACAAGAGAAAGACAAAAGTAGACTAATGATTGGTCATTGTTGTTGTTTTTTTTGTATAAGAAAAGTAACATTAAATCGATTTGTTCTCAAAATATTTATAAATACAATGTAGTAGTTAATATAAATAATAGTACAGCTATAATATAATAAAAAAAAGAATATAATCTTTTAATGTAAAAAAAAAAGAGAGAAGGCAATTGAATGTTTAATGTTGGCATGATACATTTGGATATTTCTTACTGATTTACAGAATTGAAAAACTTATTGAGAATTGTTACTATTTTAGTAGGGTAAACAAATAAATTTATTATCTTCTCTCTGCCAACTATACTTATTCTGCTCTGGACATCGCTTTGGCTTGTGCTCGGACACGTTTGTCATATTCTACACGATTTTGGCTAAACAAAAAAAAATAATAAAAATAAATATACTTTCTGCTATTTCATTTTAACATTAGTTTTAGTTTAAAGTGAATAGACCTATTACCTAACTTAAGTTAAATATATTATCTGTTTGTATGTTGTCCTTTTCACAATATTTAAAAATGATGCAAATTCTACAGTTCTTCAGATAGTGTTTTTAAAGGACCATGAACAAAAAAAAAAATTTTTTATATATTTTATAAATCAAATATTACATAAAAACTTAAATGACAGAAGTCTTAAAAATTGTATGTGACCATCACTCCCACTTAAAATTAGTACTACGCAGTTAATAATTAAGTAGATTATTGTAATATCTTTACACTAGTAAATGATTATTTCGATATTATTATGGTTTTTATAAATTGTATATTTTTTTTATATAAAATGAATACATTTTACATATTTTATTCCTTAACAAGTTCTACATTGTTATTTGATAAATTTTTTATCGTTTCTAATCTTAAAAACATAATTTAAACATAATATGTATCAGATATTTGAAAGATATTATATTTAGTAAAAAAAATTGAATTATTAACCCTTTCACTGCTCCAGACGACATTCTATAACTTTATTTTACTTTTATCATTTGCCAATAACCGTACAATTTTAGGAAACCTTAGTAAACCATATGCTTTAAATGTATATTGGACGCCATATGGCATTAAACCCGTTGCTGATTGGTCCTCATGACACAAATTTGCGTCAGAATTCATTCAACATGTTCATTTTAATATATTATAATTAAGGTCTACAATGGCAATTATACTTCTCATGTGCATATTTGTATACTTTAAATGAATTATTTACTGCTTATATTTTAAATATAAGTTGTAGCACAGAATAAAATATGGTAGGACTCAAGTTGACTAGAGAGCACAAAGTTATTTGTATACAAATCCTTTAGTAAGTCTTTTGACATAATTACTTTTTTTAAAGCATAGTTGAACTTATTTTTATTAATTCAACCATGATTTTGTTCTAATTTCATTTTCTCTCAATTCTTTGTGTAGAACTTGCTGTATAGCGTATGCATATTATATACGTCATTAGTTCTCATGTATAAATGACAAATAGATATATTTACATTCTGTTGCAGCGTGGAGTGACATCACACATAAAATTAGCCTGACAGTTTAACAAGGAAACAATGGTCGAATGATGATTTTAAGAGTAGCAAAATTTTTAATGTACCATTTGATTTAGAAATAACAAAAACATATTTGTATTCCTTTTATGGTCTCTTGGCTATAAGAAGTTAGAGAATGGTCAATTTATTCTTATATTAAAGCTAACAACACAAACATTTGTCATGTTATAGGTTTATAAGATGGAGACAATACACGTGAGTATGACATACCCTTAATGACTTAAACGAGTCTACTTAGTACTTTATAATGAATATTTTTAAAGTTTAACAGTACCTATATTTTATATTAAAAAGTAATTACCAATAAATAGTGTATGCTTCTGCTTGAGCAGGATCTTTAATGTTGGGTTCATTTAATAGATCTTGTATCCCCAACAATATCTGCTTAATAGTAATAGCTGGACGCCAATCTTTTTCTTCATCCAATAGTGATAAGCACACCGTACCTAGTTAGTTAATCATGATTAATATTTATAACTATATTATATTATATATGAATAATAAAGATAGCTTATAGTTTATTTACCAGAGGGGTAAACATTAGGGTGGAATAATGGTGGCTCAAATTTGCATTTTGGTGGACTTGATGGATAATCGTCCTTGAAGATCATACGTAAGAAATACATTCCATTTTCCCAAGGAGTCTAAATAAAAATATGAATATAAAAAATTATTTAAAATGTAATAATATTTATTTATGCATACATACATATATACATGGACATTATTTTCTTTTAATTCCAAAATGATCATTAAATATTTTGGTTTTAGTGTTTACACATCTTAAAAGAAAAAAATGCTCCAATCCTAAAATTTAAGGGAGGTTTCTGGTCGCACATTAAATCTACTTTAAATTTGATAAGTCTCCATTTCCAAAACTTTTCAAAATAAATGGGAACATTTTCAATGCACAAGTCAATTTTACAGACCCATAAATTTTGAAAAGAAATTAGACCTATAATTAATAATCTGCAAGACATTCTCAGCAATAGGTAAATTTTGTTTCAAAGGTCAAGAGGCTATAAAATTGACTTGTACATAATTTACATTATATATTGAACAAATAAAAACATTTGATACAATTTCAAAAAGTAGTGTCTTCTTCATCACTTATTAGATTAGCATCAATTATCAAAGTGTGAAAAACATACAATTTGACATTATTATGCACTATTTTTGAAAATATGAGTTGCTTTTGTTCATTCAATATTCAACAGATTTAAAAATTGTTAGTTTCTTCATATAATAAAGAAATAACTACAAAATTGGTATATTTGAATTTTTGAAATTAAAATCTTTATGAGTCTTTTAAATTTAGACTGTGACGACAAAAGGGAAGCATTAATAACATAGTAGTTTTTTTAATTAAGTTACAAATTGCATTTAAAAAACTGCACTACAATATCTGCAATATATTTCAAATTAGAGGTGCCAACTCCAATTAATTAACATGCTTTATATATTATATAATAAGAATTTTTTAAATGAAGAAAATAATGTTATAGAAAATGATTTTAATAGAGTATATTAATTAATTAATATAAAATAGCTAGAAAATAGATATAGGTATTCTCTGAACTAGAACATATTATGTTTTTAATTTAGAGGACATTTCTTTGGTGCCTTGCAATCACAATCAGACACAAGTGTATAATTAAATAAAAAATTGTATTAATACTTACACTTTTTCTCCCAGGTATATAGCATTCCCAAATCATAAGGTTCAATGAACCATCTGGATTTTTGCCTGGTTTAGCCACAAAACCCTTAAAATAAAAAAAATTATTGTAAATCATTCAATGTAGTATTTTTAAACATAATAGTACTCACAAATGGATGATCTTTTCTCCATCCTTTACGTTCTTCTGATAACCGAGTTAATGCAATACCAGACATTTTTCTGTAAATAATAATATAATTTTAAGACAATTCATATTATTAGTTTAAATAAAACCACATACATTCAAAAATTTACAGGAATTCTATTCAATAATCAATCGATAGTAACTATTTAATGTTGACTAATACCTACTGTATTACGTGATATGTATTTACTATTTATGTATCTGTTTTTAACATTATGTTTAATTAATATTATCTCTGGTCACTGATATTTTAGTATTTAAATTTATAATATCGCTTACGGACAGTTTTAATTGAAAACATTCCTTGATCCAGATTAGGCTAGGTTACTAAACATATACTAGGTTGCTAAACTGAAAAAAAATTGACCTGATAATAAAATGGTAGCAAGAACCAAAATATTTTAATAATCTGCATCGATTATAAGGTAAAACATATGGGTACCTACTGAAACCTCTAATATATTATGGCACACATTTGTAAAATGTTTAAAAGAACATTGTAGATACATGCATGAGAATATGAAATGTCTCTACATTACTAATGCATAACTTACTAACATGTATGTTTTCAGCAGTTCCAATTTTGAGTTGATCGCTTACATTGTGAATTTATCTATTATCAAACTTAAAGATAAAAACATTATCTGACTTATGTGGTTGGTTTTTTACAATATTTTAATCTTTAAGCAAATTATTAGTATGTTATATAAAAATATTTTAAAGTCCTATAACTCCCTTAAAAATTAAAATATTGTAAGACAATTGAGAGAACACAGATAATTTCTCAACCTTTAAGTTTGATAATACCTAGATAAAGTAACTCTAATATTAAATCTAATAACACAAAATTGGAACTGATGAATGCAAATCTGCAATGTTGTGCATTAATTTTAAGATGGAGACAACACATGTGGAATGTGATATCCAACATTATAAACAACATTGTATAATATTAAAGGTCCAGAATTGGTATTTATTAAATTATTATTACTATGGGTATACTTGGCCGTCACCTAACCGAAAGATCTGACCGTCAAAAAGCTGTGACCATACCTTGCGGTATGTATCATATTAACTTGGCTCCTACCGATACCTAGCGAACATACCAAGAGTTGAAAACAGTAGTTTTAAGTGCTCAAATCAACTACCCTAAGGGTTCAAATACAAGTAAATTTAAAAATATTCAATAAAATATCAAATATCAAGCCTGCAGATAACGTCACACGTATATCTAAGTGTACCCAACACTTGGTACTTTAAGCATACGCAATACATCTGTCAGAGTAAACTAAGTATCGAAAAACAGTTTCTCAGTACTCCGTCGAGACAAATATGTGACGTACATTTAGTACTCAGTGATGTTTCCCTTTGGCCACCTTAGGGTTATCATTTAAATCAACACCACATCGCTCGGACGTCATTTCTAAAATAACCATTTTAACAAGACAAGACGCATAACGTAACTAATCACAAAAATGTGGTCATCGCGCGTACGCCGAGGTACTACTCAAAGATTAAAAAAAAAATTGAAGAAAAACATTGAACGTAAAGCCGACGAGGGTGATTAGACCCGAACGCCGTTTGCCGCGCCTCGCGACAAACGCGGCGAGTAAAATGAACGCAACTTACGGATTGTCTGGATCAGACGGAGTGTCGGAGGATTGTACCCGATATGAATTCCTTGAAGACCCACCAAGTGGACAGTCGTGGCGCACTAGCAGCCGATGTGAGACCGAAAAGATTGCGTGTCAAAACCCGTGGAAGATTTCTGATGTCAAAACGTCGGACGAGGAGATCCGAGATCTTGGTAGTTGACGCGAAAGGGTAACGCGGAACGAACGATAAAATTACAAGCAGGCCCGACGGATGCGGAATACCACTATGAATAATACGTCTCCACCAATACCAGACGGGCACCGACGAAGGCCAAGGAACTGCGTGAATCAGGCAATGGAGTGGGGGCAGTAGATACTATGCGTTTTTTAGGCAAACAATAACAAGGAACGCTTGGGTAGGCCTGTACACAGTGTTGCCGCGCAGGGGGTTATCACCAACGACTGTTGCATGCTTGCGAGATGCAATTTCACTAGTTATTTTCATTGTTTTATATATCCTCATAATTTATGACGAAAAAAAACGAAGACCGTTATTTACAAGTTCCGAAACATTCTCCATTTCGACTTACATCGGTCATCCGGTCCTAGACTCCCGACTCAAAAACGATCGAAATATTGAAGACAAATGCAAAAACAGGGAATTATTCGTTTATTATTCGTTAATTTGGCAACATGGTTAAAAAAAAAGGACGCCGTTGACGAATTCCCTAAATTCTAAGTAAACACTAAACACAAAGAAAACAGGTTAGCCAATAACGGGCCGTTGCCTGTTGCGACTTGTTAAGGTAAAACACTGAAATCTACGATTTTTTGAATAAAACCCGTGGGATGTTGAAACTTTCAAACTTGAAAGCCCCGTTGAGGTTAGGATATTATACGACCACTAAAATAATTTTCTGTGATTGGTTGGTTAAGTTAGGTTTTTAGGCACAACTAGGCTAAAATCTCTAGGATGGGGGGGGCTAAGTCCCGCCGGCACAGCGCCACCTAGTTGTGCCAACGGTTAGGTTACCACAGTTACCGTAGTGTTGAACATGGCGGAACGTTTGATGTTTATTGTATTCTGATTGGGTATTCAGTCATGGTAACGGTCATTAAAAAATGGGAAAATTTCCCAGCTGAATCAGTGGCATAAATAGAATAAAATTTCGGACTGATGAGGGAAGAGGGGTTATAAAAATACCTTGTTGGGATTCCCGAATTAATAATAATAATTCTACACTCATACTTTTATCTTTTGGTTGGTGGCGAGGGAAGCTGATACTTGATCTTCCGACTTCCCTCCCCATCACACATTATGTACACTTCTGAATTGAACATACCTTTGGAGGCAACACAGCCGAGCTATGAATTTGGCTAACTTAGGCCTAACTTAGCCACTGTCACAACATTAAACATAGATATAAATATATAATAGTTCAAGAAAACTAAAATTTGTGATTATTTTATTTAGTAGATTTGCTAACCAACACGATCTTCAATAAAAAGAGGGAAAAAATGTTTTAAAATAAAATAGCTATATAAACAAAAAAAATTTAAAAACATTAACAAATTAACTAACTATCCGATAGTTTTTTGTAATGATAATAAAAATGTATTCTAAAATATAATATTGACACATCATTTTCATCATAGTCAATATTACCATGAACATCATCTGCTGTTTTTCCTTTCACATAAAAGTATAAAATTAATCAGCTTCATGGGGTGTTGTAATTACTTCTTCAAATTTCTTAAATGGCTGTGTTTTTATACACTTACATGATTTGTACTTTAAAGTATAGGTACCTCGTTTAATGTTAAATTAATTTTTAATACTTTTAAAAGACATTATTTGTGATTTTATTGATTCGGTCGTTTCAATAGAATCTTTTTAGCCCTCATTCCTCCTCACTTTTCTTTTAAATCTTATTTCATCCTCAGTTACTTAAATTATTCAGTATTAAAATATAGTATTTCATCCATAGTTATTGAAAGCATAAATACTAACAATATACTTAAAACATTTCAATCATTATTCATAATAGTTAGTTTATCAATATTATACAATGGCAAGGCAAAATGTTCAGTAGAGTTAAATTTTAATGGAAATGTGAAGAGATATCACAACTGGTGGGTCTTTACACCAATCTCCTGCTAGGACAAAACCAAGATTGTTAATATCCAACAATTCTTCCTTCAAATGAAACAAAATAAATGTCATTTCAACATAATATTATTTCAAAAATTCCAAATACAAAAATGGTTACTCAATCAAATTAGGGGTAGGTACTAAATACAAATACTTTGAAAATAACTCTGTTAGTTGTGTTAAAAATAATGTGGTATGACGGATATATAATAAAGTTTTTAAATTATGTTAAGTTTGATAATAATTTAAATAGGCCATTATTTATTTTAAATTAAACAAAGTCAAATAATTATTTAGTAAGTGTATAATATTATAATAGACAATAATTAACTACTTCCTAATCATATTGGATAACTGATTTTTATACTGCAAATAAAATATTGATATTAAACCCATAAAATACATTGTTTTCATGATTAAAATGTATAAGTTTATGTTTTAACGGTTTAAGAGTTTTGACTTTGTTCTGTGTATAATTATGTTGTAATTTATCAATAGGGCAAGGGATTCAATACACTTTACACCGTTTTCCAAAGCTGGCCATGCGATGTTCTTTTCTATAACTTATCATGTATTTCCTTTTCTTTTTTTTTGTAATTCAAAAACTAATAACAATAGATATTTGAAATTTACATCATATAATAATTTTACCAATTCTTTACTTGATAACATTTTCAAAATATTTTGAGTTGTTTTGAGCTATGAGTTATGAGGAATTACATATTTAAATACTCATTTTTTACTTAATAGAATATTGTTAATTATAATGTATCAAACGGATCCATACAACGTAAAAAATCGAATTACGAGTGTTGATAAAAATTTAATAAGTATAATTCATTTTTTCAGAAGTCCACGCGGAAGTCTTAAAATAGTGCAGGCCTGCAAAACTTTTTTTTCAATTTAATAAAAATATTTTTTGGTTCAAAACTTATTTAAAATAAAAAAAATTAAGTGCATTTCATAAATGCATTATTTTTAATTTTTAGGGCATAAATAGATTTATTTTTGGTTCTTTGGGGAATTCATTAAAACCTATTAGATCATAATACTTTTTTAGTTTGAACTACTTTAATCTTAATACTATTTTTACACAAACATTAAATATTTTAACAATCAGCAGTATGGTATAGTAAATATCACTTATATTTTATAGTAACATTGTTTATAATGAAACTTACAGAACAATTTTTAAAAATTATCGATATGGTCGGACTGTAGTTAAATAATGTACCTAGTTTATTTATGAATTTAATATATTTTTATTGATACCAGATTAATTAATATTATTAAAACTTAGTTAAATTTAAAATTTAACATAGTATAACTTTTAATGAGTTATGAGCACAATAACTTTTTAACTTCAAATATTGCATAATCAGTATTGTAATTAACATTTAGATTTGCCAATAACCGAAAAAAAAATTATTATTACAATTAAATGAAAACATTACCATTACTATTATGATGTACCTGTCTGGTTCTGCTAAAAAAAGTTTTTGTAACCAAGAATTTACTAAACTCTGTAAATTATACATTATAAATAATCAGGATTTCTTAAAAATATATGTCATAAATCATAGTATAAAATCAAAATACACTTGGACCAACAACAGTAAACTTGTTCCTGGATAACAGCGGAAACTATATACTGTTCTTTACTTTTATGACTCTCATCCAAAATAAAAAATATATTATACATGGTAATAAACCATGTTTTTGTTGCTGTACAATTTAAGCCTTCAAACATTTATACTTAAATAGTTAAATTTATTTAAGAACCATAACTATTATCAATGCTATGATATAATAATTGTTAAGCTATTGTATATTATGAATTTATGTTATTCTAAAGACTAGAAGTAAATAAGTAGGTACTTACTTTTAATGATAAAAATAACATTTTCTCGGCTCTAGTGGCCATATTTCACAATTAATTTAATATAACGATGATAAATAAATACTAATATCATATGATTTTTAAATAATTTAAAAACACGAATTAGGTAAAATTAATTAAGTTACTCTAATTTCTACTAATTAACCAAAATACAATAAAACAAAATTCAGAATGTCACGATATACACAATAATATGTTACATTATAAGTAAACACCAGAATAAAAACTACGTATAGATGAAAAAATTTAGTTGAACATTTTTCTATTAATATAAATTGTAAACAAAGTAATGAACTTATTAGACTCCATCACAATATAAAAATGACAGTATGATAGGGTTAATATCTTATTCAAATTTGAATTATTTCATTTTAAATTCTAAATATTACAAATTAAGTACAACATCATTGGAAATAGTGTGTAGTACAAAAAATCACCGCTTCATAGTTGATGTTTACACAATTTAAATATGAGCAATAATTCGTTTTGAACTTTAAAAAAAAAATAATAGCACGTTTTGGTCGAAATCTTTTGTATACTAATATTATTGTATGTTTGGAATAAACTAGACATTTATTTAATGATTATTTTCATGATCAGAAAATAATTGATAGAATTAATCGATTTCCTGCTTTTTTTTCAATAAGAATAAATGGATAACTCAATTTTGTACAGTTGGCATTATTACATTTTAGAATGTTATCCACTCATCCTATATACTAATCAATAGGGAACGGACTTAATTGTAATAAAAAAAGAAAAAATGTATATAAATGTACTTACTTTTATCAAAATATAAAAAAAATAAAAATAAAAATATATAACAAAATTGGCAACAATTTTTGTTCTCACTGAACGATCATTGCACATAGACTGATGTAATGGGGAAGTACTCTTATTAGCTACATCAAGTGGTGTGAGTTCAACGTTCAGTGACTGTGGGATTTAATCCTATATATATCTAATAACTTATTTACATATTTTTAGGCCATATAAATTGCACATTTTTCTTTAATTAAATTTCCTCCTGTCTCCTTGAATTTTTCTAATTTATTTTTGCTTCTTCAACAATGCATAAACTTTCTAAGAAGGGCATATATCGGGTTCCCAGTTGTTTATTGAATGTACCAAAAAACCAAAATTAGAAGGCCCAATGTATGTAAAATTAATATTTTCCATTTTATTGTTAGATTAATTAATAGCGGTGGTAGTTTCAGTAGTTTAAGGATTTGAAATTATTTGTTTAATTTTTTCTAAATGTTCATAATATTAGTTGAGTTTAATTTAGATAACGTAGGTCGTAGAGGATTCAAGGAAACCAATTCTAAGAACATTAGTAGAAAATAAGATTAAAAACTATCATAATCAAAACCATTGAAGATTGTATATTTTGGTTAATACGCTCTTTAATGGTTTCATATTCTCAATACTTAACACTCATTCTAACCAAACAACCCAATAATTCAAAATATGAATGATTAAAACTATGAGTTATATCATGAAGTATTGAAGATTACAAGTCCACATCATTAATGCTAACCACGATTATAAAGAACTTTATAATCGTGATGCTAACTATATTACTAATCAGCACCAATAATAGGTTAGTTTATGAATCTGAATATTAACTGTACCTAACTTTAATGAACTGTAACCCTTGCAAATTAATGAAAATCAAAAATTGTTTACTAACCTTTAATAGTGTATTCACCAAAAACCTCAATGTATTGAACTTGAAAAATAAATTGAAATTACTAATAACAGTAGTGATTAGAGGTAAAAAGCGACTATAAAAATCTAAGTACACATAAGATGCAACACGTTTCTGTAGACCGGAAACGGCAAAAGCCGACGTTAAACATCAAAACTCCAAATACGATAAGCACTCAACATTTCAACACTGAAGACTGAACAAGTGAACACACCGTGTCAGCTGCTGCGCCGTCACCAAATCACACACCTTACAGATAACAAAAAAGGTATCAATTATCTTAATTCTTCATAGAATCACAGATTATATATTTTCATATAATCTGTGATAGAATCTATTATTATCTATATAGCTCTTTGATCTCTTATCAACGTCAAATGATTATATTTTATGGCCATATATATATATTTTATATTATATAATATATACTGACATACTGTGGTTTGTGACGCACAAAAATATCGTGGTATGACGTAATTTCCCGAGGGGGGCTTACATTATTTTTTAAATATAGTAACCACAACGTGAACTGCCTGCTAAAGATTGAAAACTATAACTTATAAAATATAAGGCACAGTCGCACGGAACAGATTACAGAACGTCTATGAGAATATGACGTAAATTAATTGTCGTAGGTATTATCTTGAACATAGACATGTAATATAATAATATATTATTTACATTATAAGCCTATGATCTTGAATATCTAGTCAATAGTCAATAGATAATATTACCTACATCATGGTTTATACCATAGACCTATAGCTATAGGCTATAATAGCCAATGGACAGCGCATAGAGAGAGAAGTTGGAGTCTACTTCTTAAAAATATTATATTATTAATCATCGAATATGAAATTATTATTTTTTAACACATATTTTTTAGCCTTTATTTATACTTAAAAGTTAAAAATAACCAATTGACCAATTGACCAATTCCATATGCAGTTTATGCTTTATTACAAAGAAAAACTAAAGAAATCCACGTTGAATTTTTATCAAAACTTAGAAGTGTTTTGTCTGAGTTGAAATAAAAAACTATAAGTATTGATTTTGAACAATCCATGATTCAAGCTATTGAATTAGTATTTGTCAACATTAATATTTAATGTTGCTATTATAATTTTTTAGTTATCTGGTACAGTTTTTACAAAAAAAAAAATAAGTATGAATAAAAACTAAATAATATGTTTTAAGAAATAATAATTTTATATTCGATGATAAATAATAAAATATATTAAGTAAAAGATTTTAAAAAAAAATGGGGCGGAAATTAAAATATTTTATTAACACATTTACAACTATGGTCTATGACTAAAAAGTTACTTTAATGTCTAATACTGGTAGATAATGTTGGTAGTTAATTTTTTTTAACGAAATATTTAAATTGTGTAAGAAATTTAATATTACATAAAACATAAATTATACATTTTTACATTTTACATTTTACATAAACAAAATAAATTAATTGATCCATCTATTTTTACAATTTGATGAATTGTGACACTTTGAAGGTAGGGTAGGCATGTACTATAGGTAGATACCATTGATACAAGAAACATGTTATACAATGTGCTAGTATTCTAGAAGGCATGAGTGTGTACAAAATACAAATATTATAATTTAATTAATATAATTATTAGACAATAAGTTATCGCGATTTATATTGTATACCTTATACCTACTATATAGATTCTAGATAACATATATGTATCTGATAGACTGGTATCTTTTATTTAAAATGTCCTTGTTGATTGCCGAATGCCGACTAAAGATACCTAACAGCAACAGCCAGAAATCAAAATATCATCCCCGAATTCCTTGATCCTTCCGTCAATCATTAGGTCAACCAACAAGCAAATACTACAACTTATGCTACTCGTTTAATATGCTACCTACCGTAAAATGGTATCTACTAAAAAACTGTCACATAGAACAAAAGTTCGAGTTCGCACTTGTCCAAAAAATGAGTGGTTGTTCGGCCACGGACTAAGACATAAAGGACTGGAAACACGAGTCACGGAATAAGGTCCCGTTTTACAACCATAGTTTTAACCTCGGTTACGCTAAACCCACTCATTTTACCGGTTGAATTCCACAGTTTAACCTTAGTTTAATTATTGTAATACCTAACATATATCCAAAGGCGAAGGGCAGCAACAATTCTGCACCTGTGGAAAACTGAAGATTACGGATGGAACACGCGCCCTGTACGCCGTGAATAATTCTACGCGGGTTTACATCAACGAGTAACGACCTCCACTCGGACAAGCTGTTTCTCATTGACACGGGCTCCGAAATTTTGGTAATTCCGCACGACTTAGCTCGCGCCAACCTTCCGACGTCCACCTCACAGCTACCAATGGAACCCGCATCAAAACCTTCGGACCAAAGACCCTAAATCTTAACCCCGGGCTCGTGCGCACATTCACGTGGTTCTTATCGAGATGGCCGACGTGTCACATGCTATCATCGGAAGTTCCCATCGCCGCCGACGACGTACATAACACCGCCATCACTACTCCGTTCAGGCTGTTTGAATTTCCAGTGATGTGCTTTGGTCTCCGTAACGCCACACAAACATTCCAAAGGTTGGTCAATTCCATTCTCGCCGGCTTCAATTTCATTTTTGCTTACGTCGATGACGTACTTATCGCGTCCGATAATGCGAAACAACACGTCGAACACGTTCGCGTGGTCCTCAACTGGTTCGAAGAATTCGGAATAACCATTAACCCAGGCAAGTGCATTTTCGCCGCGGACGCTCTCACATTTCTCTGGCATATCGTCGACGCACGAGGCTTGTGACCTAACCAGGACAGCGTCCTGGCCATATGGCAGTGACCGCAGCTGAACACGAAGAAAGAGCTGCAACATTTTCTCGGGTCTCTGAATTTCTACCAACGGTTCGTTCCAAACGCAGCCGCCCCTATACACAACATCACCGTTGCAATCACCAAACATGATGGCCCGCTCGCGTGGACTTACGCCGCACGCAGGGCGTTTCTAGTTTGCCGGAAGGCGCTGTCCGACACGGCGCATTTAGTGCACTCATAGACTGATGCACCGTTGCGCCTCAGAACTGACACGTTGAACATCGTGGATCTAAAGCAGTTCTCGGGAGGTGGATGGTAGCCACTCGGATATAGCTACTACTCGGATATATATATTTCGACATAGCTCACGAACGGTCGAGACTTTTCTTCCCCCGGCGACATCGGCGCGCCGTTTTCTTCACATTTCATTGCCAGGCACACGATGGCATGACGGCCACCTGCCGAATCATCAAAAAGCGTTTCATCTGGCCTGGAATGGATCGAGAAATACGCCGGTGGGTCAAAACGTGCGAACAATGTCAAAAATCTAAGGTGCACAGACACACGACACTAAATCGCTCTGTTCGGGCCTCCGGATCGACGTTTCGTGCACATACATTTGGACCTCGTCGGACCGTTACCAACCTCGAACAACGTTAAGTATTTGCTCACCTGTATCGACCGTTTTACGTGCTGGCCGGAAGCTTGGTCAACCGACGGCATGTGCGCACACCGTCGCCTCCACGCTCGTAACTAATTGGATTTCGCGTTTCGGAGTCCCGCACGTCATCATCACGGACCAAGGACGGCTATCGAGTCCTATCTGATGCGAGCACTTAACACCACGTTAGGTGTCCAACACATCCGTACGTCATCCTATCACCCACAGGCGAACGGGTTGGTGGAGCGTTTGCATCTGACACTCAAGGCGGTGCTCACCGCGCAAGAATCACCGAAATGGACTCAGCACCTTTCGATCGTCCTCCTGGCACTGCGGAACACCATCAAGTCGGTCGTTGGTGTACGGAATGTCCCTCCGACTACCTGGTGAGTTGTTCCACGGGGCACCACAAGAAACAAATGCTCCTGACTTCGTCGCGACCCATGGCTAGACTGCGGCCGTCGCCCGAGATTAATCACCATTCGGCTAGACGCGTATTCGTTCCCACGCAACTCGACACCGTCAGCCACGTTTTCGTCCGAATCGACGTGCAACACGCGCTGTTACAACCACGATACGAAGGGCCTTACGCCGTGTTAGAACGTCATGACAAGAATTTCAAGCTCCAGCTAGGCAATCGGACACCGTAGATTTCCGTGGATCAAGATTTTAAACCATATCTCTATCTAGTGTGTTCCGAGGATAGCTGCTGCTGCTAATAGCATTAACAGTGGCCGATCCTCATACCAAGCTTCACCCATTTGCACGCGTTTTTGTTATCATAACTAGTGTTCCGTTTATATCTATAAAGGCTCAGTCAAACCACTGTAATATGTTACAACCGGACCGCTGCCTACCCCGGTCCACCGTCCACGTACCCGTACGGCCGTACACCATGGCAGCCCACTCACTGTTTGAGCTTTTAGTCTATGATGTTAAGTAATACCCACAAGTGATGTACAAGTTTATCAGTAAACCATAATACTACCTAGTGAATTACTAATGAAACAATATGATTTATAATTTTTGCCAGCATTATTCAGTTTATATTTATTAATACCATGCATTAATTAATAACGTACATCAATACATCGTACATATTCTAAGACCGTACACATTTTACTAACTTTAAACTGTTTGAGACCAATGATCAATACGTTTATTTTTATCATGTGCATTAATATATAATATGTTATATGAACATCTTAAGTCTATTGCTCGGCTATAATGCCTATAATGGTACCTATTAACATTGTTTATTAATTGCTGTTTATTTTATTTTATATTTGTTAAAATGTCTTATTAATACTGTAGTGTACGAAAACCTCATGTAAAATCAAAAAATACATTTGATATACCAAATTACTAGTGACAACGCCATCATTACTAGCTTCATGGAACAAATGTTCCATAAGAGTACCCTGGAACAAAAGCCCCACGGAACAAACATTTTAAGTTCTAAAAAGAGGGATAACAACATTGGAACAAAAGGTGACCCGTTGAATGTATAAATATAATAATATATTATAAAATAAGGTATACTTATTTTAGTTCTATAAAAATATTGCATAAATCTAGTTAAGTGTCCGAATTTCCAACCAGAAATCATTAGTTTTTGAGTTATATGGTGCACCCATGGTGGTTTTACATAACAACTCGATGGATATTTTCTATTTTAATTGTCCGAGCGAACCCAGTGAAAACGCCGGGTGTATAAGAAAATGACCATACATTTCAATTAGGTATAACTTTAAAATAAGTCTGACAGCCAAATTCGAACTTTCCCATTGTTTTCAGAATGTTTAGCTACTTAGGTAGGTCGTAGGTACGAAATAAAAAAAAAAAAAGGACGTTTAAGAAAAGTTTTAAACGCGCGGTAAAATAGAGCATTGTACGAATGCAAAAAAAACCAATTATTGCGAACTCCGTAACGCAATAACTTAAAAACTATTCATTTCTGATGATTTAATTTTTGCCCCATCGTTCTCAACTAATTTTAATACACGGATTACCGTAAATAAAATTAAAAAAAGGGGGTCAAGTGGATGTCGCTCCGCTGTACAGTATAGGTTACAAGTAAGTCACTGTATAGTGTATAATGGATGGTATTAAATTTGAATTTAATGATATAATAATATCATTGTATACGAAAAAGGGAGTCAAGTGGATGTCGCTCCGCTGTACAGTAGGCTACAAGTAGATCACTGTACTATAATGGATGATATTAAATTTGAATTCAATGATATAATATCATTGTATACGAAAAACGATTCTGAGCGGAGACGGTATGTCAGTCTAGGATATTTTAAATTATATTGATATTGTTATTGTATAATAACCGTATGGTAGCTGCTAAGTTGAATTAATATTATTCATATTATTTAATTATTAACCTAAAATTATCAGTGGTGCTAGAAAAATATTTTAATATATACTTTTACTCTTTAAAATTGATTTTAATATGTAATTTCGTCCAAATTTTAACTTAAAATGTCTGTAAAAAATAACTGTGTTTAAATATTTTTTAGAGTTTTTGAATACAGTATGTACTATTTATTAGAATCTTTGCTTTAAATTTTCAATCCTTAGTTATAAAAACTGACCATTTTATAATTGTTTAATTACAATGATTGATCATTTTCGAGATTTTGATGAATTTTGTCAAAATTCGAACTTTAAATGCTTATAAAAAAAATGTGTACCTATGTATTTTTAATATTTTTCAATTGCTATTGTAACAATATATCAGGAGCCTTGTATTAAATTTTCATTATTTTTGGTCCAACAAATAAAATTTTATTGATATTAATAGAAAAAAAAACTAAAAAATTTGAAAATTGAAATCGTCCGTAAAATACTGAAAAACAGTCAAAATATATTAAAAATTAGATGGTGTATACTGTATAGAAATAGCTTATATAAACATTCAGTGAAATTTTCATGCATCTACAATTATTTGTTTTTGAATTGCAACAAAGTAAGAAAAACGCTATACATGAGAAATCGAGTGAATATCTAATCTTGTAAAAATTTGAACATAAAATGCTCATAAAAATTTAATTTGACTTCGTCTTATATATTTTTTTTTTATATACTTAGGCAAACTTATGAGAAATCATGTGTTACGTTTTCAAACCTTGGATATAAAAAGAAAAATTTTTATGAATTTCTAACTCAAAATAAATTGCACATTTTCGTCATTTTTACGTATTTTGTCAAAATTTGAACTTTGATTAGGTACCTATAAAAAAAAATTGTGACTACGGTTTTAATATTTTTCATATATTATTATAACAATATATTAGAAGCCTACTATAAAAAGACTATAAAATGTCCATTAACAGCTCAAAATAAGTCAGAATATTTTGAAAATGCTATGGTGTGTAGAAAATGCTTATATAAACATTCGGTCAAAATTTCATGTCTGTACGGTCATTTCTTTTAGAGTTATACCAAAAACCAAAATTGATTTTGTCGAAAATTGGTTTTCCGTAAAAATTCCCGTTTTCCCCTTAATTTTTCATTTGTTTTTCCAGGCGCTCATGAAAACTACTGGGAAATTTTGACCCCCAAAGTACCAACTAGATTCACTTTCCTATCAGAAAAGGTACTATTGAAGAAAATCGAAGCATTTTTACTGTCCTAAAAGGTGATGACAGACACAAAAAAAAAAAAAAAATAAAAAAAAAACACACATCATTGTAAAATCAATACATTCATCGCTCCGCTCAGAATCTAAAACGATTCTGAGCAGAAACTGTATACGTCAGTCTAGGATTTTTAAATTATATTGATATTGTTATTATACGGTAGCTGGTAAGTTGAATTAATATTATTCATATTATTTAATTATTAACCTAAAATTATCAGTGATGCTAGAAAAATATTATAATATATACTTGTACTCGTTAAAATTGATTTTAATATGTAATTTCGTCTAAATTGGAATTTAAAATGTCTATAAAAAATAACTGTGTTTATATATTTTTTAGATTTTTTGATTACAGTATGTATTATTTATTAGAATCTTTGTTTAAATTTTCAATCCTCTGCAGTTATAAAAACTGAACATTTTATAATTGTTTAATTACAATGATTGATAATTTTCGAGATTTTAATGAATTTTGTCAAAGTTCAAACTTTAAATGCTTATAAAAAAAATGTGTGCTATGTATTTTTAATATATTTCCAATTTCTATTGTAACAATATATCAGGAGCCTTGTATTAAATTTTCATGATTTTTGGCCCAAAAAATAAAAATGTATTAGTATTTATATAAAAAAAAAAAAATAAAAATTTTAAATGGTCCGTAAAAAGCTCAAAAGAGTCAAAATATTTTCAAAATTGTATGGTGTATAGATAATGCTAATATAAACATTCGGTTAAATTTTTAAGGGTCTACAGTTATTCATTTTTGAATTACAACAAAATAAGAAAATCGCTACATGAGAAATCGAGTGAATATCCAATGTTATAAAAATATGAACTTCAAACGCTCATAAAAATTTAACTTGACTTGGTATTAGATAATTTTTTTTATAAAATTAGGCAAACTTATGAGGAATCTTGTATTACATTTTCAAACCTTAGATTTAAAAAGAAAAATGTTTGTGAATTTCTAACTCAATATAAATTGCACATTTTTGTAATTTTTACGTATTTTGTCAAAATTTGAACTTTGATTAACTATAAAAAAAAATTGTAACTACGGATTTTTAATATTTTTCTTCTGCCTTTGAAACTATATATTAGAAGCCTACTATTCAATTTTCAATATTTTTTACCCAACAAATACAATTTTATTGACATTTATAGAAAAAAATTGGAAACTGAAAATGTCCGTTAACAGCTCAAAATAAGTCAGAATATTTTTAAAATACGTGTCCCCACGCTCAAAACATCTAATAAAACTTTATAATATGGAATAATTTTTCTTAAAAATATCTGAGTATTTTGTTTTTGATTATGCTTTATAGTTTATATTATATTTATTAATTATTTCCTTTCTTTCGATCTCCATGCATATTTTCTGTATAAAATAATTCCGATGTTTCACATCTGCCTGCAGGCGTCCCGCGACGGCTTACTTTTTTCGATAAGTTTTTATGTGTGGCCGTATAGTAAAATATACAATATTTTCAATATATTTGGCCCAGTTATTATTTTGAGTTTGACATGCCTGGTCTACAGCTACCCGGACATAATTGCAAAAATAGTTATTATAGAATAGTATGGTATAAAGACAATAAAGAGCGTTGTGTGAATGAATAAAAACGTAGAATTTGAAACTTTCTTAGGCTCTAACTTCAAAAATAATTTCAGCAAACAAATTCTGATTGTACAATTGTTCTTAACTCGTTAAGGAACATAAACTTCCCTTTTTCTGTTCAGGGACACGACATGATAGTATTACGATATTACTATATTATATATTTAGATATAGCTGATAGTGGTAATATTATATTGTTTGTAACGTTACATATTAAATTATTAAAAAAATATGATTTATTTTAAAATAATTGTATACATAATTATACTTGTATTGTTTAAGATAAGTAATGCACGGTGCACCCATGCATATTATTGTATTGTGCTCGACCATAAAAAAAAATATATGGTGACGAAACTGTTAAAGGGTAAATGTTGAATAACATGTATTGTCGTTGTATATGATGAGGAGAGGTGAATGTATATAGACATATTGTCTATACAATATGGTGACAATAAAGACTTATTTACAATGTGATCAATTTTGAATGTACATACTAGATACTCGTTATTTCGAAAAGTAAACTTTTTTTAAAATATTTTTTTACATAATTTTATATTATTACAAAACCACATTTTTGAAAAAAAAATATGATATTTTATATGTTTTTAATTTTTTGAATGACAACACATTATTATATTTTATACATTAAAGTATGTACTCCAAAAAATATTCTGCATTCAAATATGAAATGAAAAATGTATGTATACCTATACTCATTTAAATAGTAAAGCCTAAAAGGTCAGGTAAGTGGATGTAGCTCTGCTGTACGGTAGGTTACAGGTGGGTCACTGTATAATGGATGGTATTAAATTTGAACTCAATGATATAATACAATTGTATACGAAAAACGATTGTAAGCTGAGACGGTTCATGAGTGTGGATATTTTATATTATATTTATATTGTTCTTTCTTATATTTCTTATTATTAATACGGTGGCCGGTAAGGTGAATTAATATTATAAAATTACAACAAAATAACTATAATTTCGTCCAAATTTCATCATAAAATAATTATAAAAAAAGAACTGAGTGTTTATATTTTTGAGATTTTTTAGTTATAGAATAACTTACTTGCGTGATGGAACCTTGTTTTAAATGTGCAATCCTTCGTTATAAAATATGAACATTTTATTAATTATATTAACTACAAAATTATTTTTAAATTTAATATTTCATAAATGTTGTCAAAAATCGAACTTTAAAAGCTTATAAAAAAAAATGTTCATATGTATTTTTAATATTTTTTGACTACTATTGTTACAATATATTAGGAGCCTTGTATTAAATTTTCAAGCTATTTGACCCAAAGAATAACATTTAATTGACATTTACAGAAGAAAAAAACTAAAAAACTTTAAAAACAATATATCCGTAAATAACTTAAAACAAATCAAAATATTTTGAAAATTGTACCATGTAATTAAATAGCTAATATAAACATATGGTATAAATTTCAAGTATCTATACTGTTATTCGTTTTTGTTTTACAGCAAAATGAGAAAATCACTACATGAGAAATCGAGTGAATTTTCAATGTTGTAAAAATTTGAACTTCAAACGCTCATAAAAATTTAATTTGACTTTCAAGTAGATATTTTTTTTTTGAAAAAGGTAGACAAACTCATGAAGAATGTTGAATTAAATATATTCAAACCTGAGAATTAAAACTAAAATTTTTTATGAATTTTTAACTGAAAATAATTTACACATTTTAGTGATTATTACGTATTTTGTTAACATTTGAACTTTAAATGCTAATAATAAAAATTGTGATTATGATTTTTAATATTTTTCAAAAGTCATTGTAACAATATATTAGGATTCTTGACTTAAATTGTCAAGCTTTATTACCCAACAAATAAAATTTAATTGACATTCATAGAAAAAAAAAGGGGGGTCAAGCGTGGATGTCGCTCTGCTGTACAGTAGGTTACAAGTAGATCACTGTATAATGGATATGGTATTAAATTTGAATTCAATGATATATCATTGTATACGAAACACGATTCTGAGCGGGGACGGTATGTCAGTCTAGGATATTTGAAATTATATTGATATTGTTATTTTACGGTAGCTGCTAAGTTGAATTAATATTATTCATATTATTTAATTATTAACATAAAATTATCAGTGATGCTAGAAAAATATTATAAGATATACTTGTACTCGTTAAAATTGATTTTAATATGTAATTTCGTCTAAATTGGAATTTAAAATGTCTATAAAAAATAACTGTGTTTATATATTTTTTAGATTTTTTGATTACAGTATGTACTATTTATTAGAATCTTTATTTTAAATTTTCAATCCTTAGTTATAAAAACTGACCATTTTATAATTGTTTAATTACAATAATTTATAATTTTGAGATTTTGATGTATTTGGTCAAAATTCGAACTTTAAATGCTTTATAAAAAAAAATTGTGCCTATGTATTTTTAATATTTTTCAACTGATATTGTATTAATATATCAGGAGCCTTGTATTAAATTTTTACACTTTTTGGCCCAACAGATAAAACTTTATTGATATTTATTGAAAAAAAACTAAAAAAATTGAAAACTGAAAATGTCCGTAAACAGCTCAAAAAGATTCAAAATATATTCAAAATTAGACGGTGTATAGAAAATGCTTATATAAACATTCAGTGAAATTTTCATGCATCTACAGTTATTCGTTTTTGAATTGCAACAAAATAAGAAAATCGATACATGAGAAATCGAGTGAATATCTAATCTTGTAAAAATTTAAACTTAAAATGCTCATAAAAATTTATTATGACTTGCTTATAAACTTTTTTTTACTGATAAAATTAGGCAAACTTATAAGGAATCTTGTATTACATTTTCAAACCTTAGATATAAAAAGAAAAATTTTTATGAATTTCTAACTCAAAATAAATTGCACATTTTCGTCATTTTTACGTATTTTGTCAAAATTTGAACTTTGATTACCTATAAAAAAAATGTGTGACTTTTGACCCCCCAAAGTACCAACTAGATTCACTTTCCTATCAGAAAAGGTACTATTAAAGAAAATCGAAGCATTTTTTCTGTCCTAAAACGTGATGACAGACACAAAAATAAAAAAATAAAAATAAAAAAAAAACACACATCATTGTAAAATCAATACATTCATCGCTCCGCTCAGAATCTAAAATGTAGGAAACTGAGTCCTATGTTTGTAAACAGTTCAAAACAATTCAAAATATTTTAAACATTTTATCGTGTATAAAATGCTAATATAAATAACCAGTGAAACTGTCACGAATATACGGTAATTTGTTTTATAGTTACAGCAAAAACCAAAATCGATTTTGTGTAAAAATTCCCGTTTTCCTTAATATTTCTTTTTTTTTTCCTGTGCTTTTGAAAACTATTGGGAATTTTAAAAAATGATCTCCCGAATGCACCAACTATATTACATTTTCAATAAAATTAAAACTTTTTGATATTAATATTGAAACTTGATTTGATCACCTTATTTATATAATAGATACCTATTATATATAGGTCACATAATCACAGTATTACAGTAATAATTTATACAAGCATATGATTTTAATTAATTTTTTAATGCTAAAACATTTAGTTAACTAAAATAATGTTAAAATGACAATCGTTATTATATATTCGTTGCATTGAGAACAAATGTTGCATTATAGAGTTGTCAATAATGACACAACAATTTAAAATGTTTAACTACCTAGTACCTATACCTATAAATATTAAATGTTATAAATAAATTGTAACACTTCAAATTAGATCGGGAATCAAGTTATTTTTTATGGATAACCTAATCGTATAAACGCAGAGACAATAAATGTACAATCACCGGTACAGTGATCATATTAAACGTAAATTATTAATGCATAACTATACCTATAGGCTATAATTATGATGTAATAGACAGTAGATAGTATAAAGTATTAGATACATAATAGGTACTATATAGGTAAATATAATTAGAACCAGAGCGGCAAAGTAGTTTGGAAGGTGAGGCATTTTCCTTGGTCAAATAATCATAATTATTCATAAAATAATACTTTTACGAAGCAAGAGCGCAATTAATATTAGTAAAGCCCCAAATATTTTACCCCGAGGCCAGGCCCTGACGCCTACCACTGAGGTATTAATTAGGTATTATATATAGGTAACCAGTACTTACCTAAAATATATTATAAATTATAATAATTAATAGTAAGCTTTAAACATTTATATAAAATACAACATTGTAATTTGTAGGTATGTACTATACTACTATGTACCTATACATATTCGTTTTTAGTATCATAGTCATGACCTGTGGCAAAACGTCAGAGGTGACAATGAGACAACGTCTTCCGACTTCGAATTCTTTAAATAATTGGGTTTTATTATAAGTACTTACCTTTACATATTAATAAAATATTTTTTTACAATCTCTAAATGTAAATATGTACATAAATTTCTCAAAAACTCAAATTTCCTTTTTAGTTTTCTTAGAGTAGACTATATTTTGTCCATATCCTGGGAGAAAACACGGCGCGGCCCTACGAAAATCGATTTATCTGCGCATCCCAACGCTCCAAATGACACCTTGCCGTAGTCATGGTATAGAAAATAGAAATCTATCTTCGACAATCGTACCATAGTGGGAACCAGTTTCGATAGCGTGATGCGTAAAATCAGCATAATCTTTCGCTGGACCATGTGTAGTTTGACTGTTTGAGGATCGATCGCGATAATTACTAGCATGGTATAGGTTAATCCAATAAACATCCAAATCCAGTATTATAATAATATAATATGAGACGATGTCAAATTTGTCTCATTCATCATTCTGCCAGTCGTGGTGTGAGATGGGATTTGGAATACAGTATGGGTTGAGATTTGGAATACAGTATGGGTTAGGACTCAAGCACACGTAATACCGCGTCGTATGGCTCAGTCGATTTAAAAAAAGCTGTTTAGATAGTAACATAATATTTGTATGTAGTACCGCGGCCCTAAAACCGTTGGGACTCGACGGCAAAAATACCGTATTGTGGCCGGGCCCTTATTCACTTAAGACTGAGGAGTATCTCGCCGTTTATCAAGCACGTACATAACAAAAAATTCATAGGGAGTTCATAGAAGTTTATTTCTGGGGGATTGTACCCCAAAACCCCTCCTTGTATACGTGCCTGCCGTTTTTATTGATTTTTTATTTTATTAAAACAAAATTGTATTATATTTTATAAATTACCTATATACTTGCGTTATCGACCGACCCAAACTTGTTACCTATCGTGGTTGGTTTTTAATTTATGGTTTGTTTATTTTTGGTGAGTTATTTTTTAAATAAGAATATTGAGTAATTAGTATCAAAATGTTGTCATTAATCATTATGACTGATTTTTTTTCAACGTCTCCCCGACTTAATGATCAAGGGTGGAGATTTACGAGTTAAATATTTTAAGTTAAGTGTAAGTTACTTCGAACTAACTTAAATAATGAGTTACTTTTTTTTTTAGAAACAACTTCTAACTTAACGAGTTACATTTTTTTTCCTTGCTATTTAGCAATTTATGAGTTAATTCATTTTATTCCTAAACCATAGATTAAAAATATAATATCAGTAATAATAATCCGAAATATTAAATATATTAAATAGTTATTATATTGAATATTCACATAATATATTAAAATTAAAAAAAATATAATAATTTATAAACATAAAAGTTATAGGGGTAATTGCATCATTATAATAAAAGAAAAAATATAAACTATTTACTTTCAGTATCCCGTACACGTTTCTATACTCATTATAGCCATTAGTCATTACTCATTACATAATCATTATCAACAATTAATATTATTAAAAATTACTTATTATTATATTTTTATTCATTCATGGAATTACAGCGATAACTTGACTCTTTGGTGCAAACCTGTAGACTGTAGTAGCGTGGTTTATCGTATTGAGTATTTAATATTTACCTATTCAAACTATAAGACATTTATTGAATAACTATGTTATTTGTTATCTTTAAAAATAAAGTAGGTGTAATATTATTAATTGTATATGAAAAAAAAGTTACAGATTTTTAACTAGATAAAAAAAATAAAGGTAATTTTAAAATTTAAACATAACTTACATTTTTCTATATTAATCTAACTTATAACGAGTTAAAAAATTAGTTAACTTGCCCAGCCTTGTTAAGGACTCTTGACGTTGCTAATGGTGATGATTATAATATAATTATTAGTTAATTCTGAATATTTCAGAAATCCTGCCCTCCTCGCGTTATATTTTGTTAAAAATTCATATTTACGTAATTGTTATTTGTTTCATAAAAAGTACATTTAAAATAAACCATGATACACAAACACAGATTTCTGTATCAATATATTATTAAACTATTAAAAATTAATTAGTAAACGACAGAATAAATATAGTAACACAATAGCTAGCATGTGATAACCATAAAGTCATAGTCATATTATCTATTATCATTATTGTTTGCGATTAATTCAATTCTATTAATTGTTTATATCAGGTACCACATTACCACCAGTTGTTTGGCATTCATTTCCGGATCGATATAGACGAGCTGATTATACTTTTGGATTCTATCCAAAAAACTGATCACAAACATGCATAATAATTTAATAGTACAAATAGTACTATATACATATAACTTAATTAGTATATTATAATATATTCATAATAATCTAATAACTACGTCTTAATTGTATTGGAACAAAAAGGTCCAAATTTAATTTACAACAACTGATAACCGTCTTCCAATAATGTGCACTAAGAGACTAGCTCACCTTGCGCGTAATCAACTTATCGAGGTCAGGGAATTAATTGATTAATTTAATGAGAAGGTCCACAAATCGACTTTAAGACTATAAACAAATTGTGTATTAATTGTAGAATCATAAATTATTGTATGATAGGTTACAAATGAGTTATATAATACAGGTTGCAAATTTTATTGTGATGATGTATACAATAATAATTGTCGACGAATTTTTGGGGGACCCATTCCTTGGCTAAATATATGACCTTACGGCGATTGTTTTGAATTCTTTTTCTCGCCAACAAATAAATTACACTGACGTTTTTAAATTTAATATATACACTAACAAAAAAATAAACCAAGGATACACAAGAATACAAATTTATAATGCTATAGTATTCTTTATTAAACCACAGCTCAATTCTATACAGATCAAATGTTCTCTACTGCTATAAATACACCAATAATAATACCTCTGCTAATTTATGCATACTTAGTGCCAACGTTGGATCGGCATTACCTAGTCCCAAACATTACAAATTATAAAATTTTCCGAAATAAATTCTAGTGTAGGTATAGTACTAAAAGCTCCTTCGTATATATGTTAAATAAATACCTACATGATGATATCGGGTTGACCTACCTACCAACATGGATATTATATCAATTCAAAAACTTCTACAACAATAAAAGAAACTCTCCATTTACAAATTAACGTATATGGTCCATTTATGTAAATATGCGCAATATTTTAACATTTTAAAAACATTAAGTATATCGACACAATTAATTAAATAATAAATAAAAAACAAAAATATCGTTGTTTATAAAGCATTAATTAGCCGTCCAACAATTATTGTACAGATTAGTCTGAGTAACCGTTGGGATATCTATGCTATTCTAAATATGCATTTAATAATAATATACAAATAAATTAATAATTATATATTATTATACACAATCGTCAACCGTATAATGTAATCAAGTGATAGTGGCAAGAGCCGTACGCATAGGCCATAGGTATCAGGCCCGTATACCGGGAGGGGAGGGGGAGGGGAGGGGGTTCAAATCCTTCCCGAAATAATTTCTTTGAAAATTATGTCAAATTATACACCTATTATTATAAAATATTTTTATTGCTAGCTGTGACTGTTTTTCTCTGTTTATTAGTCGGATATGAAATACAAGTTTATTTATAAGTACATATTATTGTTGAATATTGAGGTGATTACTGAGAACTACGCACTTGTGAGAACTGTATCATTGCGATATATATAATATACCCAGAAAACTCATATTTTGTCGATAATCTTATCTTATTTTGGAACTCGATGGGTTACCAAACATTCAACCAAAAATATTATTATTATTCCTAATACTTCTATATACTTACTTCTCAGTTCTGAGCATAATAATTGTCACATTGAAAATAATGAGTAAAGAGGAAGAAATTGTTTTATCATGTTTGCTGTACAATTTGTATTGCTATATCTTGTAAACCCCCCCCCCCCCATCACCCAAATTGTATTCTGTGTTCGTGCCTGATAGGTATTACTATTATATCACAATATAACTATTACATCATAATACATATCTAACTATTTAAGGATATTGGATAATAATCATAGAACAATAATAATAATAAATCATTCCTATCTATATGATTAGATGAATGAAATGTTTCAAACGGGCAGTAAGTTTGGCGCGTTTGTGTTCGTTTGGTTGGCAACACTACCACAGCCGGCCGGCGCTATTGTGGCTTGGGATTGGAACCGCAAACTGCAAAACACCGATCGGATGCCGGTAAATTATCGCGCGACTTTTGGCAGCACTCCTGACGGCCGACCGGATGATTGTAACACGCACAAGTGTAACCGTACTACCGACTACCGTGCGCAAAACATGTCCGTCTGTTAGTGAAACACGCTTTTCGCGGTGCGTGTGTGTGTATTATATATTTATATGTTTGAGCAACCCGAATGAGAGAGCGTCTTCCTGCTGCTGTTAAACGCATTTTCCGATTTCCCATCGTCGAGTGGATGCGCCTGACGCAATAAACGCGACCAAGACAGTCGCTGAACCTCAGCCGACACCAACATCGCGCTAAACGCGTCGAACTGATCTTCAGGTTAGTAGAGTACACTGTACAACAGCGACGCCGAAGACGCGTCGAGACCGATCGCAACAGCCGATACTCTATACGTCGTATTGAACGTATATGGTATATTGTTATTGTTGTCGTGGCGTATGTGATGGGGGACGGGGACTTGTCATGTCGACGAGGAGATGTTGGCGAAAAGGACACTGAGTATCTCGCGACCCGGCGTTTCTGGTTTGTGGTTGTCCGGGGCCGGTGCCGGTTTACGCGCAATAAACCGGTGGTCGTTCTGTAGAACTCCCATCCCGATATCATTTTCAAAAGACAATTGTTTATGGCCTCTGCGTGTAGTCCGTTCCGCAATACCGCGGTTTTGGTTTTCATATTTTTTTCCTTTTTTTCGGATGACTTTTGTTGGTTATTGGGTACCTCTGAATTGTAACACTTATGTTTGTATTGGTATTGTTCCCATATATTGGCCGTACATAGATTATCTCGAAATGAATTACACTTGACCTTTCTCCTTCCTCGTACAGTCGTACCCATGCCCTAGCTAAACACCAAAAAGTGTAAAGTAATTCGGGTCGCATACTGTATGCAAGGCTATATGCCCACTATGCCAAGTCAATCAATAGTTTCTGACAAATATTAGCGATTCCACTGTTTAACTCTATTGTTTTTCTTTACATATATTATTTTAAATTCCTTTTTCAGCAAACTCTGTCTACATTTTCCACCTTATATTCAAATATAAATATAATATATAATGTATATTGACAATAAACAATATGTATGTTGCCGTTGTAGTTTTTCTTTCTTTAACCTCTACTAAATACGTCTTTATTTTATCTACAGTTCCAAACTTGTCTGTTACAATGTTTTGGGATACACAAAAAATCCATTATGTTTTATTGCTAGACGACAATTAAACTGGTACCAAAACCGCAATAGTATTGAGTACCTATATTTATTTTTTAAATCTTATGAAAAAAAAAGTTATTAGTTTATCTAAATAGATCAGCGATTCCCAACCTAGGGGTATTTACCCCTCAAGGGGTAAAACCCGATTTTTTGAGGGGTACCTAAAGATTTACTATTTTTTTTTTATTTTAAGTACTTTATATCTATTATTATTATATCTGCATCAGTCATGTGTACTACGATTTCAAAAGTCATTTTGTAATAATAGAATTGTTGTTAGTAGTTTTGGGGATATATTATAAATAAAATCATAATGTATATCTAACCTGATTTATGGGTAGTAGTTTTCAAAAGGTTGGGAACCGCTGAAATAGATAATATAAAATCTGGAAGATTGTACATTACAATTCTAAAACTAGTCCAATACTTCTAAATATCGCAATATAATATTTATATAATAGGATAAAAATAGAATAATATAAAACGTTTATCTCGTGTTTTGGAAAATTATTAACCTACTGCTTTTAATTTTTATAAATTACTTAGGTATAACTTATAAGTCAACAATGACAATGTGTCTAAATAAAATCTCACTATTGTTTAATATTTATGTGTAATGTGTACTAAGATTTGTATTAAAAATGTTTTTTTTTTTGTAACTTATTACTACCAGATAAAAGAATAATTTGTAATGATATTTTTTAAAATCTAAATTTGAAAAATTATTAGTAATATGAATGTTATTTTATGCATGGTATTAACTAAGACAAATAAATAGAGAACTTTGACCCAACTGAGTAGGAAGAGTATATCAAAAATTTACATAATAGTACCTATAAAGTAATTTTATAAAATGTCTTATATTTTTTCAAAAAAAAAAAAAAATCTATAGTTCTATAAATCTAATGTATCTCAAAATTATTAAGATAAACGAACATGTGATATTAATGAAAACATTACACAAAACCCTCGACAGGGTATAGAAACTTATTTTGCCTTGCTTACCTCTGCTGCACTTAAAAAAATTATTATATCAAAATGTGTGTATTTTTGTCATTATTTCTGGGATATTTTTTTAAAAAATGGGGGATGCATTCTGCTGTATAAGTTTCCAGTATTATACCTTGTTAATGAGAGGATCATTAAAGTAATGGGTGTGTTAAATTTGAATTCAATATTAACTCATCAAAAGGAAAAACAATTCTTAGTGGAGACCGTTTGTTGCCCTTAATTCCTAATGATGTTTTTTATTTAATACTAAGTATACTAGAGGTTTCACTAATTTTTGCCAAGTAAATTGCATTACCTCTAGTTAGGATCAACTTAGGGTCATTTGTCTTCTAATTATCATCAATAAGTAGTGGGAAAATAATTGATAATAGGTAAAATTAAAATACTTATGATTAACTTTGTTAACTAATTTTTGCAAAAAAATTTAAATTATGCTTATGTTTTCAATATTACATTTTTAATTTCCAAGCTTCAACAACAAATCTATCATTACTTCAAAAAAATCAAAAATTTCAAATGTCCCAAAAATGCTTAAAATAAGTCTTGAGAGGACACCACACCAGCATTTGTTGTCTCCATCTTACAAACATACAACATTTTACTCTGTAATTTTTAAAATTAGAGTGATTTACCTCTTATAAAATTTAAAGGTAAGAATATTTTCTAAGTCATCTCAAAAGATTTTATTGATATTATTATTTTTTAAATAAAGTATTATCATTTTATAATATACAAAATATGTACAATTTAAAAATGGTCATAACTTGCTACTTAATAAAAATATAATGAAAACCCTCCAGGCTCCGATATGCCCTAAATAATCTTACCTACATTTTTATGAGAGGTAAATTCACTTTTTAGAAATTTTAGAAATTAGTCAACATACTGAGTTATTGCCTGCCCGTATGCATAGTAAATTTATTTGTGACTTATAAATAGACTGCATACGGACATAAATGTATTATTTTGAACGTGAAATAATTCA
Organism: Nasonovia ribisnigri; assembly: GCA_027563435.1. Taxonomy (NCBI): domain Eukaryota; kingdom Metazoa; phylum Arthropoda; class Insecta; order Hemiptera; family Aphididae; genus Nasonovia; species Nasonovia ribisnigri. Next base: position 24,252 of record JANEHU010002390.1, on the reverse strand, counting down.
TTTTGTACGTTTGTAAGACGGAGACATTAAATGCCCATGTAACGTCCTCTTTACATTTTGAAAATGTTGTGCAGCGTGTCCCATAAGTCCGTATCAACCTTAGTTACTCTATGGAAAATCTATTTGAATACAGTTTTTACAGTAAAAAGTAAAAGAAAATTTTTATTGAATGGTATGTGATTCAATTTTTTTTCTTCAAAAATTCAGAAATTACCAAAAAAAATGTATGCACTTGAATGTTTTTAAACTTTCACGATTGCCATTTTTTTGGTCATATTTTTAAAATAGTTATAAAAGAAATATTAAAATTGTGTAAAAGTTGACCAAGTGAAAGCTACTTAAGTTTTAGGTTTTTTAAGAATAATAGTTATTTTAGCAAAACGTGAATCGCATGATTATTTAATCAATTTTGCGGATTTTTTTTTTTGAACAATCCACTCCGTACCTATTTGGATTTATACCTATTTAAAAAATGATTTTTACGTTCTCGGTACAATATGATTCCAATAATTAAAAAATCAATCATCGATATTATAAAATGTTACTCCCGAAATAATGAAAGCTGCAAAGCTGTGGAATTGAGTATCCAGATCGTCAAAAACCTCTCAAGTACCGACATTCAACAGAATATTAATTTCCCTATTTTTGGAAACAGGTAAAAATTGCATTAGTATCAAAATAATTTTTGAAAAGCTCCACTATTACCTAGATATTTACAGATTGTCAAAAAAAAATCGATTTAAGTACCTAATATTGATATTTTTCATACTTCTTCGATTTTTCTAAAAATGTTTATTCGAAAATCATTATTTTACGTCTGAATACACCAAAGTATACCTTATATTAAAACAATTTAAAATTTAGTGTAAAATAACGTCTCCACTTAAAATCATTTTTTGTTTTGATAAATTTACATTTCGTCATAATTAGTCTTTAAAAACTTAGAAAAATATATTCTGATTTGTGGCTATATTTTAAACTTTTCTTTAGTTCCAGTAAGAAACGTAACGTTGAATCTTGCCTTGAATTTTCAATTATTATACTATTATTGTTAATATAGCTTAATATTTAGGAACATTTTAAGTTTCAAATCGTACTTCTACGGTTATTTGTTTTTGAATTGCAACAAAATAAGAATATCAACTTTGTATAAAAGTTGTGTTGTGTAATTCCGGTTAGGTTTCAACATAATTTATTTATAGTTTTCTTGATTATTCAAGAATCAAGAATTTGTAATTTTTGACCACTCTTATAAGTGATTATAAACCCTTAAAGTTGAAGATTGAAAGCACAACAATCACAAAAAAAAACACATTTGTAAAGTTCCCATACAATACATTAGTTGCTTAGATTAAATCTTAAAAAATAAATGTTGGTATGTTAGGTTAATGATGACAAATAAAGTACTAATTACTGGATTGTAATTTGATTTATTTATTACATTTAGATATTATATAAGGTAATGGTTCCTAGGTACTATTTGTATATTTTATTCTATAAACAAGACATTTTCATTATAGATATCGTATTTCAGTCCTGGCTTATTTTAACAAATAATAATTGTAATTTCGAGAATTGTAATATAGTGGTAGAAAAAATAAGGGGTGTGCATGTATATAAAGGTTTGACCATACCAGGTGTTTTTAACAGGTGTTTCTGTAGAAATACTACCTGTTATTCCATATAATATATTCTCAATGCGATTTATTTTCATTTATACTTTTGGTGATCATTTCAAGTTTATAAATTATTGTATTATGGGTTTTGAGGTTCCCTGTAATGGCGTGGTCCTAATTTTGAATTTTACATTGCGCTGAAGATTTAATATTTTTAACGGTTATTGTTAACTGTTTAATTCGTGTTGAATTTTTCTTCGTGACTGTACATATTAAAAATATTTTGTGAATTTAGTCAAATTCGGATAAACCACTTGGCAGTGTGATTTTTTATATAAATTAAAAACAAAATTATTTTTTGTTTAAATGTATTTATTAAATTAATTAAAAATAACACAACTTGTTCGCTATTCAGATGACGGTAAATTAATCATTTAAAAGTTATTTAGGATGGATTATCTGATATTAGCCTTAGATTTGTCTTTCTTTAATGAACTGAAGTAAAAAATACATGATTATGTTTAAATAATGTGAGTTACGTATACAAATCTGTTTTAAATACTTAACACTTAAATTATGTAATAATATATACATGGATACTATATAACATATATAATGATTATTTATGAACTAAACCATGCAACTTTAACTATCTATGTTTAATTCTTGAATTTTTGTTAGGTACTCCTATCTAAAAAGCGGAACTGAGTGGTTGACAATTTACACCATCCTTAACTAAGCGTTTAAAATTTCAACTCTACAGTAAGTTGATGGTGGATTTTATTGTTTGATTTTTTTTATACTATGTGTGATTACTTTAATTTTATTTGATTTAAATACTAAATTGCAAACACAATAATTGTAGTTGATGTTTTATATGGTCGTATTGTTGCATAAATCGTATTATTTATAAGCCACAATTCTTTGTTTTGTGTTAAAAATAGAATTGTAATTTTCCTACTATATCTAATAGAGATTGTTTTTACTACGTATACCTCTGAACCATTATACAAGAGTCCACTATACACACTATGCAGTATGCATGTTCTTTTTATTTTTATGAACATTATAATTTATAATATATTCTAACTGGCTTGTATTGTAAATTGTTTGCACTATGTTTGTTTTAATTTTGTTTTAGTATACAATTGACGTGTTAATCCATAAATAAAAATGAGTATTATTAATATTATTAAATTCATACATATTCAAATTAGATACTAAAATTTTAAATTTATTAAAATGTATTACTTTTATTGAGTTTGTGCTGAAGTGCAATAAAAAATGTATTAAACTATAATAATATAAACTTGAGATTTTTCGAAGGTCAAGGAAACACAATTATTAATTTTAATATTTCATTCGTTAGAGATTACTTAAATTTAAAAGAGAAAATAAATGTGTTCTAAATATTGACTTATATATATACGATTTCAATAATACCAATTTTAACTAAGAATGCTTTGAACACTTACCTACGCTGCGTGTCTATTAAAGTATAGTATAACCTTTTAAAAATTAACATAAAAATGTTCATTTTATAATATTATGATTAATTTAGTAACTTAAACTATTATAATTTATAATAAACGTTCTAAATAATTTTAGTATCCCGGTTTTTCGATTCGACGTTATATTATCTAATCTCGTCTTTCTTGATCATAGTTTGTATACTAACATACCCGTTATTCCGTACAAAACATTGAATACAATTAAACTACAGTATTATGTATTATTTATTATTGCATAATATTTTGTATGTTTTATTTAGTTATGAGGTTCGCGTAGAAGTAAAATAAAGTTAAAGGTTATACATTTGAAACTATTAGGTAGTTTACATAATATAGAGAAAATGTATTTAATAATCTTTTACTGATAATTTACATAACTCTTTTGGTGTTATTATTAATTGTATAGCTTACATTTTAGTTTTCCTTTATATTCGGTTGTCTTAGGGTTTTTAAACTATTTCTCTTTTTTTCGGAAGCAAACCTCATTGGTCACACCAACGTGTACTTTGTTAATTTTTATTTCTATATATTTGAATATATAAATAATTACTATTGGTTATTCGTATAATTTAAACTGAAAAATTATTTTATTGCACTATTTTCCCATTTTATGCTGTTCAATTTCATATTATACCTACGTATTAACGTGTTTTTAAATTTCACATAAAATCTGTCCCAACTCTAACACAATGTTGAAGTAAAAGCATCGAGCAGATGTTTGAACAATATACAAGCAGCTGTAATATATAAGATCGTTCTTATTTCTTTTGTACATTGTTATGTTATAGGATGTCCTTTAAACTGAAAATAAACAGTTATAATTCTTTAATAACATAATATACCGATTTTGTTATGAGATCTTTCATCTTTGGGGTACCACCTTGAGGTAAATTAAATATTTAAACAATCGTATTAATTTATTTTTAAACGTTGACATTTCATAACCCGTGTCTATAATTTAGAATGCCGTTGTTTCACCATTATTTTTTTAAAAATGAAACGCACATCGTCTTCTTTGTCGTCCAAGACGTTATTTTGGCTATTATATAAGAAATTAAGAACGACTAATAGTGTCTACGACGACATTTATTATTTGCAACATTAATAATCACAATATTATATCTATGTGGAGGTCCAACCTGAAATCCGCATATTATGAGAACGCGTCTCGAGAAAACTTCGAATTTCGCGTCATAATTTGCATACGTTTAAAACGCAGCTCGGATCATAACTCGTTTTTTATACAACAGTCGCGGTGGTGGGGGAGTCGGCCGGTGTAACCGATATCCGTATAATATTCCGGGCGACCGTCATCAAACGACGGTAGCAAAAATGTGAGAAAGAAAGATATAAAACGTACGTGAAAAAACGCCGGGCGACACGCGCAAGCTAACGCGGCGTGCACTATCCGCTAGCTGCCGTCGCCACGTGGTCGTGTGGCGCGACACGTTCAATTCGTCCGTGGACGTAGGGCAACACTGCGCCGTCGGCCGGCCGGCCGGTTCGTCCCCGCCGTGCCCGCGCCTCGTAGTCCGTCCCGATGCCGGTACGGTGATGTCGTTCCCCTCGACCCCGCGTGTCGTCCATCATGGTCGTACCTTCCCCGACGTCGGCTTTCTCCTCCCCGACCCACCACCGCTTTTTTCATTTCCCTTCGACCCCCGTCGCTTCGCGCTCGCACGCACACGCATCAGATCGTTCCTTCGCACACTGCCTACCACCACGTTGCTCGGAATCCGTCCGTCGCCGCAATATTGCGCCGTGGTTTTCGTAATTTCGTATGTAGTACGGAGTAGAGACGACTACCGAGTACATTACTCCTGCTATAGTCACCTTGTGTGTACGTAAATCCGACGAATAAGTTTTCGGTTTTTTTTCTCCGCTTACGATCGAATTTCTTCACAACGGTCGCCGGCTCGTGGTTTTTTTTTTCAAATTTAAATTATAATCGTCAAGAGAACGGAACCACCAAAGACCGTAATTAATCGCGACACGACCTGTACGCATTTCGTGCGTCTTATTTCTATCGTTTTGGTGTTTCCCCTCCAAAAATAACACAATTAATTTAAAGAATTTATATCGTTATTATATATTTTAATTTGTATTTGACGCGGTTTCAATAGTATTATGGCACGAGGCGACAACGTGGACAAGGTTGGTTAACCGTTTTTATTAATAGAAACTAAATATTTGTATTTGTTATTTTAGTAGTAGTATAATATTAATATTATTGTTAGTAGTGGTAGTAGTAGTAGTAGTAGTAGTATTATTAGTAGTAGTTTAGTATACTATACTATATAGTATTTTATTATAGTATAGTTCGAGCGAGTGGCGTTCGTAGCGCGCTCGTGGTTTTTGGCCTGCGACGACGCGAGTTTTGCGTCGTCCACACAACGTGGTTTCTTTTGTTGCCGCCACACGTCCATGCGTTCGTGCCGGCAGCCTTTGCCAACTACCTACTTACTTTTTATTCGGCGTCTGTCGTTTTGACGTCTTGCTAATGCCGTTGTCCCCACAGTGCTACCATGAAATCACGATGGGTCGCATAGCCGGTGTCCCGAGAGATTCTGTCATTCACACGTGGGTGTGGGTGGACGTTGTCCTGGCGTTTTTCACCGACGGCGACGATTATTTGCCGTGGCAGTGTCCGTAGACGCCCGCGAATCGCGTGTGCGTCGCGCGAGGTCGGCTGGTCGGTTTAGACGTACATAACCTAACAATATAGTGTGTGTCGGCCACGGTAACGTACGCACTACGCACGTCTCTGAAGTCGCGTTGCCGGTACACGGAACCACGTCACTTAGCTATTATATATCTGTGAACTCAATGTTACTTAGATATCTTAAATTTCTGCGCTCTTGCTCACAATCTAGGGCTCTAAATTGCGATTTAGTAAAATTTGCACATTGAAAGTGTGTACGTTTAATTTTGGCCGTCTTGCTTGCGTACGTGGATTGTCGTCGTCGCGATAAGACCACAGACGTTATTATTATTATTATTGTTATAACCAACCGGTTGGCGTATGGTAAAAACCTGACCTGGTCGTGCGGTGTGTGCGATTTACAGTTTTTACCTGTTGCCGGTACGTGATTAAGTGCAGTTCACCTGAGGGTTTTTTTTATGGTAATCGTTATTAATATAACATTTTATTCACTAAAATTTGATATTATGCTGGTAGAGTCAATGAGCGGTCGGTCATGTCGCTTTTCGTCGGGTTTTCTTATTTTAATTAATTCGGTTTTTTGTTTTACAACTATTTCCAGTTCTGGACAGCTCTTTTAATAATTATTTAGTGTCAGAATGCACTTAATTAAATACCGAGCGATTATTGTTGTAACCACTATGGTGTATTATCTCTCGCGATCGAGCGCGTTTTATATAATCACAGCGAGAAATGTTCACATTAACCGTCGCCACCAGACCATATTTCAAAACCCAATCGTCTATTATTGCTCTAATTACCTTTCTATTTTATTATATTATTTACCATGTCTGTGTAGAGGCGCTTTGGGAAAGTATACTGAATATACTTAGGTCGATCGATCATACGGTTTTAATTTAAGGAATGTTAATTACTGCCTACGTATTTAAATATTTTCAGAATATTTACCAGCGATTTGTACTGTCCCATATTTCGTTTCGTAAATATAATATATTAGGTATGTGCTAACAAATTTATTTTGTTGAGAAAAATGGAATATATTATTGAAATTATAATTTTTTTTAATTCGTAATGAAATCAATGACCCGGCCGTTTTAGTATCAAACCTTGAATTTCAATTAAATTTAACTCATAATGATAATGACTGTCAATTTACAAAAAAAAAGACAAAAGTAAAGATATAACACGTTCGTTTGTTTTATATTTATTAGAAATCGATTTTAACTTGGCATAATATTTTGTATCGGAGTTATGATTCAACAATTAAACAATTATTTAACCATGAAAATCGTTCTTCTTCCCTTTTTCTAGTGCCCATTTTTATTCTTGTTATTGCATAAAGCGTGTTTAATTAATCTCGGAAAATTGTGAATTTCGCTTAGTTGAAAATAATAGTTGTGACTTATGAAGCATTATATTATTACATCGAAGATCGAACGATCTTCCTAAAAATCACGCCATTATATGATAATTATTTTAGTTGCGTAGGTAGGATAAGAAATGTATTATTAAGTATTAATTAGCACGATTTTGATGGCCATTTTAATTGTTAATATTATGTATTATCTATAATCAAATAAATCAAATATTATCCATTTTTAAATAATTAAGGTTAAACCTCGTATTGAAGTTCTTTATTATGTATGATTCTTAATTGCCATCATTGTTAATAAGAAGTATTATAATTAATACTTTTAGATGTTTATAGTACCTTTATTATTACGAAAGTACACATTAATTGCTGTTTGTTTTTATTAAGAAAAAAACTAATATATCTTTAAATTTTGTATTTAATTCTTTTGGTTTCCTCTTCTAGAATTTGTTATAAACTATTTTAAGACCATTATATTATTTTGCTTTCTCGTGTGTTTTTGAGAATTTTCTTAGATTATTAACAATTTTCTTTACCGATTTGTTACTAACACATAGATTTTCTAGTTATTGGTGTATTAAAACAAGAAAGAATGTCCTAGAAACAATATTCTAACTCTTACAACAATACGCAAGTCGGAAGTGTAATATTATTTTTAAATTGACTGATTTTTCGTTCATGACCCATTCTTGTATTAAAACATATTTTAGATAAGTTTATTGACTGAACATGGCTAGTTGCCAAACCTGTTTTTCATACAATTCAATACGTCATAGGTTCATGGAAAAACAGGTATGTGGTCTGATTTCTTCTCAGACACAGCCACCGGCAGAGTAGATTCTACTCTGCACGCTCACCGGCAACGCCTTAACTCCACACTTTATGACACGTGTAGTGCAAAATTAACGAATAAAAGAAATGGTATTGATACATTTTTGTTTGGCAATATGGGTAGAACGATTATATTATTGTGTTTATGAATTCTGAATAACCATAAAACAAATTATATATTATGTTGGAACTCAATTATTTGATAAAGAAATTTCAACAATAAATTGTTCTTGTGTTCAATATATTTAGCAATCTACCAAACTGGCTGGGGTCATATGTGACTTTCAACAACTATACTCATTATCCATTAATGAATAATCATTGTCCTTCTCCTCTCACTCAACAGAATATATTTAAAATAGAAATAGACTTTTCCACCCTTCTTTAGTCTTTATCTCAACTTTTCCAATATTCATTTCTTTCCTTCAAAACTGTCGTCAATCATCAAAACAAAGTCATCTTCAATTTTGATCTTCAGATCGGTCCTCGGTTTGGTTTTAAAATTTTACTAACATAAGGTTAGGTTAATTTCTACAATTGTTCGTAAATTGTTCGTTTCGGTTTTTATAAGTATTATTATCAATATTTTTTTACTTATCTGTTCCATATCTTCCAAATAATAGTTTAGATACAATAATATCTGTTAACACTTCAATAAATAAAAAACACAATGATTGTATAATAATAAGTTAATTTTACTATTTTTGTTATCATATTTGGGAATATGTAAAACTCTTAATATTATATAGGTTTTTCTGGAATTGCACACTGATGGTACTTTTATAATTAGTTAAACCTACTGGGTAGTAGACCCGGTAATCTATAAAATACCAAAACTATACTCCGATTGGTTTTCAGTTAGTATAAGAACATTTTGAAGTAATGATCCAAAATATTTAAAATTATCACCCAATGAGTTTATTTTGTTTCAATTTTCAAAGACCTAGTGGCTAGTTATAAATATTTTTTTTATTTTATGTATAATATTTCAATCATAATGCAAATTCAGCTTTGTATTATTTTTTCAAACATTTTATGAAGGTATATTTTTCGTACATTTTCGCGATGTTATTACTTTTAAAAAATAAATAATAATTTGGAAATTCTGTTAGGTAATTAAACCGTTATTAATTTGGATTACTAATTCAAATAGATATATCGCTAAAATACATTTAAAAAATCTGTTCCGGTGAGCCCCTTAACAATTTTTATTAAATGGTATCGCATACACTTATTCCTCTACACAGTGGAATATCGCCTCCGTATTGGTTTTATGATGTTACTGTCCTTTTTGTGTTAATGACGTCATCTTAAATAATAATTAATGGTTAAATCTTCAACTTTGGTGGAGGTGTCTAGTTACAAATTGTATCTAATTAATATATTTTTGGGCGATGGGGGGGGGGGGTTAAAGTAAATAGACATTTTTTATAAAAACCAAGTATACCTAGATATGTTTTTGTTGTAGGTAATTCAAAAATGAATTCAAGTATCTGTATATTTATTATTAGCATTTTCTAGACATAATTTAATTGTTAAAATATATATTATATTATCCTGGCTCTTTAGCGCTAATTTTAAACATTTGAAATTGTCGACTTTTTTAATATATAACATTTTTGTTTGTTGTTTAAAACGGCTAAAATTAATACAAGGTTCCTCATAAGTTGTTATTATACCAATTAACTATTATATATAGAATATGCATAACTACCTACAATTTTTGTTTATGCATTTAAAGTTCAAATTTTGACGAAAATCTTTGTTCACTCTATTACTTGCACAAAATGGGTTCCTCAAAACACATTGTCTTATTTGAGAGTTGGTCTGAGAGAGTAAATCGAGGAGTAAATTAATAGAGTGACATCCTCATAAGACAAAGGATTGAAGGCGGCCATTATAATATATTATTGAACACACGTTCAGTATATGAAGTAAGACCAATTGATCCTGTTAATCAATACGAATAACCGATTTGATTTTGTCGTTATATCAACTTTCGCTCATTTTTAAACAAGTTAAGTACACTGTGCAGTTATCGAAAATTCAAATAAGTTTTCAAAGTTTTTATTGCTTCACTTGATCAACCGGTACTTTGGAAATAGAAGCCGTCTAAATTCTTATGTTGCGCGTGTGTTGGGAGACAAGGACAGAAAAATCCTCGCTTCCTTTACAACTAATGCCTGAAAATCCAATTTTTCAAAAAAAAATACCAAATTCAACTGTAACATTGAAGTATATCAACTAATGGTTGTTTTGAACAATATTATTGTCTGAAATGATATCGTTTATGGTTAAAATGTCACTTATATGTATATTTCTCGCCATACTTGCTTAGGCATTTAAAATCATGTACACGTCTCTTTAACCATCTGTGTCAGCAGTCACATTGACTAGTTCGGTGTTTGCTGTATGTTTCCCACGTACAAATGCAAATAAAGATGTAAATTTGTAATATTCAGCATGGTGTAAATCTAATAACATCTGTTGCTTAACACATGACAACTAACTATATTGAAAGTTGTAATTTTTTTACGTTGATTTTCTGGTAATAACACGAAAATAATTTTAACAAACAAAAAAAAAAATTTGAAATTACGTTTTTTTTTAAATTAATTGAAATATTATATTTTGAAATGACTGATTACTTTTGATGTACTTATACCTAACGTAATAACAGTTATTTCTAGACTATATTATTCTTATTTATTTTTAATTTAATTTAATCAATTATTAGACATTAGAACCATTGACAGTTATTAATAACTGTTCAGTTAATTTGTACCTATTGTTTTATTTACAAATAATACAATTTTTAAATTTATTTATCAATATTATATCAACTATTTACATAAAAAAAAAATATTAATTTTATCAACCAAATAATTGTATCTTATATCTACGAAGTATGAAGTTAATAAAATATTAAGTCTTATATAGTGTTTATACTATTATAGAATAATTATCAATATTAAATGTCTTACATATTTCAATGTTGAATCATTTATGTTTATAAACTAATAATCTATAAAAACTCTTTTTAAATTTATATTATTTATTTTATAGGTTTTACACTCGTATCAAGGTGGATATCATACGATATGTTCAAGGTGAGGACTGTATCGCTGGGGAGAATTTTAACGTTTTCGACAGCCGTCTTATACCTCGGTTATCTTTGGTACAAGCGCAAGAGAACTTTGTCACATCGCCAGAGTGACAAGAAGAAACCCCGTTCTGAACCTTCAGAACTGACTAAAATTGACGATCAAGAATTGTTGCAGGCATTAGAAATAGCCTCTCGTACGTTAGAGGTATCACAAACTGTGGAAGAAGAACTTATTGAAAGTTCTATTATTCATAAAGAGATCATGGAGCCAACTGTCAGTCAAATAGAAGTGAATGAAAAAGAATCGTTTATAGATAACCAAGAAGTACATGAATTGGTTACAAAAGTTATCACAATAGATAGTAAACAACAGGTATGTTTAGAATCCGATATCATCTCGATAGATTCTTTAACTGAAGATTTGACTAGTTTGAAATTAAGTACAGAAATAGAAAATGAAAATGAAATAGTTGTAAATACTGATGATTCTATAAATGTTCATCAAGTTATAGAAAATATTGAGGAAGAAGAAATAAAAGAATACTCTAAAGGTAAGGCTTCTTGGACAGTAATGGTAGAAAAAGAAGATCACTGTGAATGTCCAAAAGCCGTTTTTGTTAAAAAAGTTAAAAAAGATGAAGAACCTATGATATTTGAAGGAATTAAATTTAAAGGAAAAAAGAAAAAAGGCAGAAAAAAGAATCAAACAAAAGATACCATTAAACTTCCTACTGAATCAAACAGCAAAAATAAAACGAACAGTATAGTAAAATCTGTACAGAAGAACCAAATCGTAGAAGAAGATTGTGATTCAGCACATAGTATAGATCATAGTATTGATACTAATGATGCACCAAATACAATTTATTCAGATATTAGAAGTGTTGTGAGTTTCATTTTTTGTTCTGTTCATTTTAGTATAATTTAATTTTCATTCTTAATAATTATGTGTTTTAAAAATAGGGTTCTCAAGATAGTGGCAAGGGTGGTAGTTCTTTTTCTGGAGAGCTGCGTACAGTATCTGATTCTGATGAGCAAACTAGTTATGACTTTTTAGTTCCAATTGAACTAGTGGGACCAATTATTGGTAAAAAAGGAGCATTTGTTAAATATATTAAAGAGAAAAGCAATGTTAGGCTTTTTGTTGAAAACAAGACTGAAAGGCCAGAAGATAAATATAAAATGTGCACATTAGTTGGTGAGTATTAAGTTAATATTTAATCAGTTTGTATACTTGGTTAATTAAAATATTTTTTAATTGTTAATAGGATCTGAAATAAATATTAACAAAGCTCTCAAGTTAATTAGAACCAAGTTTCCTGAAAGAGCATACCCTGAGTTTACTTTAGAATGCATTTCTTCAATGATTGATGGTTCACCTGTTATTTCTCAACTTTTTAAGGTAAATTTAATAAATATGATTTTTATTTTGTATTCTTAATCACAATTTTTTTTTATGTTTAGTCGGAATTAATTGAAGGTGTTAATAACCATGTTATTATCACTGACCTAGTTGCTACAGATCATTTCTTTGTACATAATGCATCAAGTCCAGATTATGCATTGCTTTCTGCTTTGAACGTTGCCATGAACGATACATTTGGAAACAGCAAAGAAGATATTCCAGAAGTTGATTTACGCACTGTTACCCATGGTATTTATTAACTTATTATTAAAGTGTTGTCATATTTAACATCTGTTTGTTTTATTGTAGGTTCTGTAGTGGCCACCTATAGCGAAAATAATTGGTACCGTGCACAAGTGATTGATGTAGACGAAAAGAAATATGAATCTGCTAATGTGTTCTTTTTGGATTATGGCGGTTGCAAAAAAATTGAACAGTGTGATATGAGGCCAATGCATGACTCATTAATATCATTAAGCTTCCAAGCAATTGAATGTAGTTTAGCGAATATTGCTCCAAGTAATTTAATTGTATTCATATTCTTTGACATGTTTTCATGAAAATCATTTATTTTTTAGTATATGGTGAGTGGTGTGAGGAATCCCTAAAAATGTTTGAAACACTGACTACTAGCAAAATGTTGTTCGCCCAAGTCGTTTACAAGTCTGATAGTATACAATATGTTAATTTATTAGCTTTTGATGGCTTAGTGGTAAATACTTTATTTTTGTATTTTTAAAATGTTTTCATATTTATACTTGTGATTTTGTTTTACTATCCAGACCATATCTATCAACGATGAACTGATTAAGTATGGATTTGCCGTCTACGCTCCCCCAAGTGGTATTTACCGAAATGATACAAAACCCGAACTTAACGAACCAACACACGCACCTGCATAGGTTATTCTCTCATTTGTTTTTAAAATTGCTTTTGTATTTTCCTGACTGTTATTGCGTTTATTTTATTACTATTTTTTCCATTCATGACTTAATAATTTTTATTCGATTTTAAATCTTTCATTGAAAACCTGCTTTCAGGTATATTTTTTTTTTTAAGTACCTAATGCACTCATTTTTCTACACAAATTGGTATTTTTTTTTTTTTTTATGAAAAGATAAAATCCAAAACTTGATTTATTATTTATTATAAAACAAATTTGCTTTGGATTATAGTAATAGTTAATTAACAATTAATTCTTTCTTTAGTACAAATACCAAACTTTTAACACTAATATTTTAAATAATTTAATTTGGTTGAAATTATAATACATTTTTTATTAAAATACCATTTGTTATAATTTTGAGTACTTCAGTTTATTTGTGTATCATATTTAAAAAATTATGTAATTGTGTCACACGGAAATAGTTTTATATAAGACAATTTTTTTTTTTTTTTTTTTTTGACAAAAAAAATGTTTATATTGTTTGCATTTGAGTAAAAAAAATTTAGATTTAAACCAAATAAATTATATATTTTTTTTTTTTATCTTCGTCGACTGTATTACAATAGACATAAGATTTTTTTTTGAAAATGGTTTTTCTTTTTTCATTGAGTACATAATATGTTATATATTTTAGATAAAATTATGAAATTATTTTAATTAATGTTATCTTTTCACAGGATAAAATAAATCAGATCGATATTAGAAGTATTATCAAATAATTAGAATATAGGACCTTAAATAATGTTTCAGTTTAAGAGTTAAAATTTATAAAAATGATGATGTAAATTTTAACTAGATGTACCTCCTAAAAGTTCATATCTTTTATTCTATGGACGAAATATCAAATTATATTATTTATAATAAAATTAATTCATTATTGATACGGATAAGTTAAGATTATTGTAAGGGAAGCAATTTTTGTTATTGAGTCTTTTCTTTTATAAAAATTAACAATTCAGTTATAATATTTTTTGTTTTATTTTTATAATATTGTTACCTTCTTTTGATTTCGAATGAATCATATTATTAATATGGGAGTTAATATATAATTCAAAATAAATTCAGTTATTATTAAGGCTATGTTTTATATGCATTGGTAATAACTAATTACAAACCATCTATTTGCATATTTCGACTTAAGAAAAAATGCATGTCTTAGTTTGTATATTATATTAACTAAAATAATATAAACACTAGATGCAGCTTTATATTTTGCCAATAACTTAAATTTGTGATTTTGTCTAAACAAAAATATTGGTACATTGAAAATGCTATGGGTTATTTAGTTAGACATTTTAGTGTTCTGTTTTCTCACTATCTATTTCAAAATTAGAAAATAATTCACTTTGTGAAACTTATAGAAATAATTTGTAGTTTCTTTTTATATTTTAACAAAATAAAATTCATGAACATTGCACACAAATCCAATACATTTTAAATTAAAGTGGGTTGTAAATTGTTATAATTTTTTTTTCAGACCACCACCTCATTGTTATGAACAAGTATTGCCTGCTGTTATTTTTATCATAACCATTTTTTATTATTATTATATACTGTTATTGTATATAAAATATATTTGATACTTTTATAGATATTTATGTACAGAATTTGGAACATAGTTTAAAATATGAGTGGATTGCGTTCACATTTGTAACCTTATAAATAAATAAAAAAAATCAAGAAATTATCTTCTTTAGATGTATAATAGGTGTCAATTGTGTAGTGTACTTTGAGTATTTGAATTGTTAAGAAATGGAAGGAATATAATAAAGCATTGCGTGCAAAAAATTATACCATAAATATAGTCAACTTGTAAACTTTTAGACCAGATTTTGGCGTTAATAGATTAAATATATTATTATTATTATTAATATTATACGTTAATACATTTTTAGGATTTAAATTGCCGTTTGAGATTTTCTGATTATGAAGTCAAACCACAAACCTGATTTAACTATTTTAATTAAAAATTAAATAATTAATGCTTAGACTTTTAATATTAGTGATAGCCGGATGGGCAAATTCATTTTATCATACAATATTAAGTATTTAAGTATTTTCATTTGAAAGCAAGTGTACTCTGATGTTAAATATGAGGGCGTCGCACATTAAATGTGCAAAATATACATACAAATAAACCTCGCACGTATTTTAAAATACTGGATAACAAATTGCTACACTCAAATTTAGTAGTATGTGTATGTTATTCACAGGACAAAAAAGAATTAAACTCGGAATCTGGACACTTAAATAAATTCTTTAAGACGTGCACTAATTTATAAATAATAATTCAGTAATACAAAATACATAACTGCAAAACTCTTTGGATAGCAATTAGCAGGCATTAGTGCGAGTTATCTGGTTTTATTCTGGTACTCAGATCGAGCACCCTCACTTTTATTCAGTTTTTATATAATCTTAATTTATTATATTGACTGAGGAGCGCCACTCGTAAATTTAGTAAGTACAATAGGCTTACTTAGAATTTAAATTTTAATACATATTTTGGTATGTTTGGAATGAATAATATTTCCCCAAAAGGCTAAAACCTAGAGTGTCAGCATCAAGTCATTTCAAATTTTCAGTTTTTTTTTAATAAAATAATAAATAATAATTATGACTTACTTATAAATTACAAATTGTGTAAAAAAAATATATATGGCATTTTTGTGGTAAAATGCTTTTTTTAAGGGCATTTTTGGCTATTTTTTAGAGCATATTTGTATGGTTTTAAGTGCATTTAAATCAGGGCCCTATTTATGAGCGTTTGAACTTCATATTTTTATAACATTAGATATTCACTCGATTTCTCATGTAGCGATTTTCTTATTTTATTGTAATTCAAAAACGAATATATTTGGAGTACATTGTACTATTGTAGATAGTATAGATACTCATACATTTTACTGAATGTTAATATTCTTATTTTCTATAGGTACACCGTAAAATTTTGAAAGTATCGTTTTGCACTGATTAAGAAAAATTTCAAATTTCAATTTTTTTTTCCTATTAATATCAATAAAATTGTATTCGTGCTTAAAATGCAACATGAGAAATCGAGTGAATATCCAATGTTGTAGGCATTTCAAACTCTCATTAAAATTTTGTTTGACTTTGGTTTCTTTTTTGATTTTCGTTAATTCTTGGTTTACCTTATAGTATTTCCCGAGGATAAATGTGTAATGTAAAAAGTGTATAATATTATGACTGTTGTTCTACTCACGTAGGTTAGGTTAGGTTATAGCTATTGCCTATAACCAAAAAATTAAAACTATTATCACAACACAGGCATAATCTTTACCAGCATCATTCTAATATTTTCTTAACACAATAAAAGTAGTTTTCTCTATCAATGAATCACGTTACATGTTATTATATTTTTTTATATAATTACATTAAAAACCCTTAATTTTTTTCTCATGATAATTTATAACCTTTTAGTTTTTACATAAATTGGTATTATATAATATATAATTTGGCAAGTGCATATATAACATACTTAATGGGCCTTATGCACAGGAGGGATATGGGGGTCAAGTCGGGGATCTTGTTAATAGGCCTTGTTTTTGATTCTTATAAAATAGTGTTCTTACTAAAAACTTCTTAGTGTCAGCGCATTACCTACATGGTAACATTAAAAAAAAAAAAAATAAATTGTGTACAGGTATATAGGTATGTTTAATTCAGAGGCGTCATTTCAACTTTTTGAAAGGAATGCAAATGCCGATTTATTTCATCATGAACTTCATTGATTTGATTTCATATCATTGATTGTACTATTGTCTAGATGTTGAATTTAGTTTGGTACCTATACTAAAATTTAATATTTTTGCAGCGTGTTTCTTTAGATTTTTAGCGGAGCGATGAATGTATTGATAATGTTTTTATAATGGTACCTATGTGTTTTTTTAGATTCTGAGCGGAGCGATGAATGTATTGGTTTTACAATGATGTGTGTTTTTTTTTTTGTTTTTTATTTTTTTATTTTTTTATTTTTTTTTTTTTATTTTTTTTATTTTTTTTTATTTTTTTTTTATTTTTGTGTCTGTCATCACGTTTTAGGACAGAAAAAATGCTTGATTTTCTTCAATAGTACCTTTCTGACAGGGAAAGTGAATCTAGTTGGTACTTGGGGGGTCAAAAGTCAAAATTTCCCAGTAGTTTTCATGAGCGCCTGGAAAAACAAATGAAAAATTTTGGGAAAAACGGGAATTTTTATGGAAAACCAATTTTCGACTAAATCGATTTTGGTTTCTGGTATAACTCTAAAAGAAATGACCGTAGAGACATGAAATTTTGACCGAATGTTTATATATGCATTTTCTGCACACCATAGCATTTTCAAAATATTCTGACTTATTTTGAGCTGTTAACGGACATTTTCAGTTTCCAATTTTTTTAGTTTTTTTTTCTATAAATGTCAATAAAATTTTATTTGTTGGGTAAAAATCTTGAAAATTTAATAGTAGGCTTCTAATATATAGTTTCAAAGGCAGATGAAAAATATTAAAAATCCGTAGTCACAATTTTTTTTTATAGGTAATCAAATTTCAAATTTTGACAAAATACGTAAAAATGACGAAATGTGCAATTTATTTTTAGTTAGAAATTCATAAAAATTTTTCTTTTTATATCTAAGGTTTGAAAATGTAATACAAGATTCCTCATAAGTTTGCCTAATTTTATCAATAAAAAAAGTTTATAAGCAAGTCATAATAAATTTTTATGAGCATTTTAAGTTCAAATTTGTACAAGATTAGATATTCACTCGATTTCTCATGTAGCGATTTTCTTATTTTGTTGCAATTCAAAAACAAATAACTGTAGATGCATGAAAATTTCACTGAATGTTTATATAAGCTATTTCTATACACCATTCAATTTTGAAAATATTTTGATTTGTTTTGAGCTGTTTACAGACATTTTAGTTTTCAATTTTTTTAGTTTTTTTTTTTATAATTGTCAATAAAATTTTATTTGGTGGGCCAAAAAGTCTGAAAATTTAATACAAGCTTATATATTGTTACAACATCAGTTGAAAAATTTTAAAAATACATAGGCACGATTTTTTTTTATAAGCATTTAAAGTTCGAATTTTGACAAAATTTGTCAAAATCTCGAAAATTATAAATCATTGTAATTAAAAAATTATAAAATGTTCAGTTTTTATAACTAAGTGTTGAAAATTTAAAACAAAAATTCTCATAAATAAATCATACTGTAACCAAAAAATCTAAAAAATATATCAACACATTTATTTTTTACAGACATTTTAATTTCAAATTTAGACAAAATTTCATATTTAAACCAAGAATAATGATTTTAGTTATTTTGATATAATTTAAAAATATTATTTGTTGTTATATGAAACTTTTAGAATATATTGTTATATTTTATATACACGCAATGGCATTTTAAAATATAATTTTTTTGAGAAAATGAATTTAACCAACTATAGTAAATACTAATGCCTATAATACTAAAATGAATTACTTTATTCACAATAATATCATCAAATACATTTAGACTTAGTAAGATATTATAGACTGACTGACCGTCTTCGCTCAGAATCGTTTTTCTTATTCAATGATATTATATCATTGGATTAAATTATTAAAATCTAACACAATCCATTACAGTGACTCACTTGTAACCTACTGTACAGCAGAGCGACATACACTTACCCGCCCTTTTTTATATTTACTCGCTGTCTCGCTAACAATACTCGTATCGTCAATAAGTTTATAAATGCTATTAATATTCTTAGTAGTTTGATGGAAATAATTATTTTATAAACAAGTGGTGACATAGGTAATGATCTGGCGCAGGGATTCCCGAAAGCAGGTGGTCCGCGGGGCCTGGGGTTCCGTGGAAGCCGGGAAGGCCTCAAGGGTTCCGCGTTCCGTCCAAAAATTAAAAAAAAAACTTTCATAGAGAAGAATCACAACCTAGGCGCCGTTGTTCGTGCGATGACCTATATAGGATAGAATTCTAGATGCACACATGAGTTATGTGTTCCGTTCCACGATTCTACTAGTATTTCTAATCGCACGTGCGTCGGCCCACGTTAAAAATAATCATGGGTAAACCATACTGCGTTTTACAACGCCATGCCTTCTTGTCGCGATGAAAATGTCGTACGAGCTTAAGACAGTTCTCGATCAACCCGTACAAATTGTGAACTACGTTAAATCACGTCCACTCCAGTCGAGGATTATTGAAAAAGTGTGCGAATAGATATAGGAAGTCAGCATCAATCACTTTTACTTCACACGCAGCAAGTGAGATGGCTCTTAAGAGGAATAGTTTTATGAAGGCTATTTGAATAGCGCAACGAGTTTAAGATATTTTTCACCCAACAACCCGTTTCTGTTTCCGTTAGTATACGCTTGTTGAACTATTGCACGATGGGCAATATGTGATTAATGAAGTTGGCTTACTTGACCCGCGATACATGTTCGATAAACCCAACGTAATCTGCAAAGCTTTATAAGGAAGAACCACGACTAAACAAGGGCACCCACAGGGGGGTGGGGGAGGGGCCATGCCCCTCCCCACTTTTTTTTGCCAATGTTTGTATATTACAGTATATTTTTAAATGTTTCGTAGCATTTTAATAAAATTAAAATAGATCGATAATTGATAAATCATTAAGAGTAATTCAGTGCTCTTGATGTCTCATATAATATTTTGATGAAAATATACAGTTAATCATATTATTATGGTGTGCATCAGTCTGCTTACTAAATTTGAAATGAAACCATAAAATATTATACCTTATATGTTATAGCTATGTTTTAATATATGTATAATATACACCTTGCCCCCCCCCCCCCGGTGAAAATTTCTGCGGGCGCCCTTGCAACTTAATTTATAGTAAATGACAAATTGTCAGTAATGTCATTTGAAAACAAACTTGGCTTCTGGATCAAATGTGTTAATAACCATAGTTACGAATGTTTTACTATTTTAAATTAATTCCTGAAAGAAAATGAGCTGCAAGTAATTATTCAAATGTGGAAAAAAGTATACACGAGCATTTGATAAGCCTTAAAAAAGTATTTTCCAGAGAAGTTACAGCCTACAGGACATGAACTGGTTGCTGAATCCATTTGCAAATCATACAAAACCATCAATGCTGTGTCAGAGTAATGATTGATAGTAAATGTTCATCTTCATTCTTCTCTTAAACAAAAATTGGAAGCAGAAGATTTCGATTTAAATTATTTTTTGATTGTACATACTTAAAGATGAATACCCAACAATTGTTGAGAACGCTATTACAGTTCTGCTTCCATTTGTGACGACTTACCGATGCGAGACAGTTTCCGATTACACCAGAAGTAAGTACAAAAATAGACTGGACGCAGCTCCAGATCTTCGCATTCAATTGTCAGATATTAAACCTGATTTTAGTGATATTTTAAGAAAATATGTGAAAAAAATGTCATTCTTCTCACAAAATTGATAAAAACAGGTAGATACTTAATTGCATTGTACAGTAAATGTTTTTTTAATATATAAAATAATTGTTCTTTCTTTTCAAATCAACCATACAAATATAAACACTACAAGGTAATAATTTTATGTTATCACACATCAAACTAGAGTTCCGCTTGTATTATTAATTGGGGTTCCATGACAAACACAAAATTGGGGGCCGTAGCCATTTTCCTCCAATATATCAAAATAGACATAATTTAAGTCAAAAATTATGTGGAGAAAAATGGAAACCAACTTTTTCTGTTTTTGGCGGAAAATGGTGACGCCCAAATTGGGAACCGCTGATCTAGCGATGACTGGAGGAGCGTTCGCGAACCTGTCAGTCACAATACACGCTCTATCGAGTATCAACCTCAACATCACAGCTTATGATGTTCAGTGCTACTAAAATACGAAAGCCGCCGCCCGCTACGCTTGAGTATTCAGAGTATTCTCACATTATACATTATAGTAGTATTAGTGCTCACTGCTCGACTTGGCAAAATAAAAGTAGTGGGACTCTGTTTACTTTTAAAAAAAGAGCATCCCCATCACTTGTTATTAGTTGTTAAACGTTATTGAGACGCGAAGGCTATGCCCCACAACCCATTTTAAATCATATAAAAAATATTAATAAATGATAAATTTAAAAAAAAGAACATTAGTTAATACAAGACATGGGTAATTAGTGCAGGTACCTTTTATAATATACTAGCTGAATAACCCGGCTTCGCTCGTGTGTAGTTATTGCTTTCTCTAAATTAAATTCTTAAACCAGATGTTTATTATTTACCTTTTTTATTTTATTGCCCGTAAATTGTGACAACTCTTAAAAAATTTGTGATTAATCCATTAATCAACTTCTTTTGTGTGTAACTCGCTGCAGTAAGTGCCACTTTGGTAGGCAATCCGACTACGTTGGACCGCGGACAACGCCGATGAGCGGCTATATGTGTAAAAATTCGATTTGATGCATGCTTGTACCTGATTTACCCGATTAACCATTGGCAACCAATATAATAATAAATACTAATTTCTACTAATTATTTATCTTACAACCAATAGCAACGGTTTAAAATCAAAAGTGTGCATCGTACAACTCAAAATCCCTGTTTGAACACATACCCAGGTCGGGCCTACCTGGTCCAATCGTGAATCTAAGACATTCAAGAACCCCTCCTTTTTTTTAATTTTTTATTATTTATTTATTTTTTGGTTTCCTTAGTAATTATGAAACACTCAATAATATTTAAATCGTTTTTTTCATTTTTCATACATTTTGTTATTGTTTTTGGCTGTCACCAGGTGTGCACTTAAGAGACAATAAATCCGTAACCACTTACTGCACAGCGTACAAACTTCACAGAAACTACATATCAATCTTAATATGACCTAAAATTTTTTATCGAAATCGGTTGGGTGAATTTTGAGTTATAAAATGTATTCAAAATATACACTTATTTTCATGTATATAGATATTATAGTTATACATAATAATAAACTCGTAAGGATAATAAAAGTAAAATAATTAATAATTTACTAGTAATTAGTTGATATTAACCAGCTTATAGATCCGTGACTATGAAGTAGACTATAAGACAAGCTATGATGGTATCTCTCGCATTATGATAAAAACACAGAACGATGAAGCTTCTCATGCATTCCCCTTAAAAATAGTACATGCTAAAATATCTGAACAGTTAATCTGAGTAATCTATCCCCCTACCCAAGTTGAGTGCTAAGTGGCTAACAACAATTTACGTCAAAGTAAATATGAAAAGGTCTTGATGTTCAGTAAAAAGAAACAGTACTACAATTCATCGTTGCCAACAATTAACTATTCAGTACTTAATAGTTAATTTTTCAACATAGACATTTACTCACACCTATTATCATACAATATACAAAAGTTAATTTGATTAAATATAAATGTGGCTACAATTGAGTAAAATTAATCCACTGTATAGTGGAACTGAGTAACATAATCAATGTATTATACTTATATTAAGTTTTCATAACTGTAATGAATATAAAAACAATATAAATAGATTAGTATTATAAAACTAGAATTGCTTATCTAGTTTTGATTAGTATTAATGTATACCTTTTATTACCTATCAAAACTATACATTGCTTATTATTGCATAACTTCTTTGTAAACTAATTGAACTTTAAACCACAATACAAGCTTGTAGGGTTTAGTTACCTATACTTAATATTTAAATTTAGTTATTGCATGTATATTTTGATTGGTTACAAAAAATGATTGATTTTTATAGAATACAAGTACAGTTCCATTTTTTAAATTTTCATTAGCAAAATTATCCGGCATCTTATTTTAAATTGATTGCATTTGGTAACCAATAAAAATGTATTCAATATATTTGTGCGCAAAAAAAAAAAACAAAGTATAAATGTTAAATAATAAAATGACAACACATTTTTTTATGATATTGATTATAATTATAATATTATAATAAATAATTTGAAGGAAAAAGTAGGGTTTGCAATAAAATAATGATCAAAACAGTTGAAGTGTTAACATAATAATTTATAAAGCATATATTTAATATTATGCTCACAATTTGTTATAAAAGTTGCAGTCGTGACTAAATAAAGTATAAATTATATAATTTAATGAGACATGTTTGGTTAGTTCTTATTTCCCCTCAAAAGTCCCAGTTTACATTTGTTATAAGACACTTATATTTTACAGATGACCATTGAGTTTGTGTGTAATACTACACAAATAATATAATAATAATAAAAAAAAACATAAATTAAACCCATTAAAAAATTATAAATGTTTACACGAGGAGATTATTATTACAATTCTATTTTTGTATATTCAAAACTCAGTTTCCGAAAAAATAATAATATATAAATAACACGATAGTAAAATGCAAATAAAACAATTATTTAAACTATTTCAAATGGTTTTAGAAGCATATGATTCAAAAAATTAAAAGAAATGATACATAAATATACACACATATATTATTGTTTATAATATATGTTGTATATAAAATAGGCCAATGATTTTTGAAAAATATATTCAACGTTTCCATTGGGTTTCAGTATTCACTTACTTATTATCATTATACAAATTAATTTCTCTTTAATTATTAAAAAAATCAACCATGACTCAATAATCTCTAAGATACTTTACATTACAATTAATTTTTATGTACAAACATAGGTAATTTAATACTTTACAAAAAAAAAATATATGTAATTAAAAAATGTATTTATATTAACAAATAATTGAGTTAATAAAAAATAGTAATTTTAGTCTCGTATCATTTATATTTATAATATGTT